>MCJB01035262.1:51119-66297 GCA_002018475.1 Nicotiana obtusifolia | reverse complement strand
CGATGTCGTACCTTCAAGAAAAAGTAGTATCATATTATGCAAATGAACTTCAAATACAATTTTGATTGAAGCATTAGATCCGTATCAAAATTTCGAAGCCATAGCAAAAAGAATCGTCCAATTCGGACATCGTATGAAGAAGTTATGCATATTTTTGTGTCAGGGAAAAATGCCAGCGCCCAGGACAGCGCCAGGCGCCGCCCAGGGCGCCCGAGGCAGCGGAGGCTACTGGAATCAGCGCCACAGGCAGCGCCCGGCGCCACCTGTGGTGCCCGAGGTAGGAAGACGTTATAAAACGGGGGTTTTGGCCATTTTAACATATTTGGGGCTAGGGAGCTCGGATTGAAGCGATTTTTGAGGCGATTTTCAAGGAAAACATTGGGGTAAGTGTTCTTTATCATAAATCCTTCATAGATCATGATTCCATACTCACTTACATCATGAACCCGTGAATTTATGGAAGAAAAATCAGATTTTTACCAAATCTTCCAAGAACGAAAATCTAAGATTTGAAAGCCAATCCGATGTCGGAATTCAATAATTTTTGTATGGTTGAACTAGTATCGGAATGGGTTATCACATTTTGTGGGTTTTGTACGATTACGAGAAGTGGGCCCCACCGGTAATTTTGAGTTAAATTTCGGATTTTAATCCGGAAAATTTGTAAATTCATATGGAATTAGTTTCTACTATGTTTATTGAGAGTATTAAATTATTTGTGACTAGATTCGAAACCTTCGGACGCAAAGTTTCAAGGAAAAGGTTTGTCGGAACTTTGAATTCAGTTGCAAAGCGAGGTAAGTGTCCGTTCTAACCTTAGCTTGAGGGATTAGAAGTCGTGTTCTATTTGTTAAATTGTTACTTTAAGTACGACGTATAGGCATGGTGACGAGTGCCTCTACGTTGGTGTCAAGCATGACCGTGGGTCGTGTATGGATGATTGTTTTGATGTTATTGTTCTCTTGTTGAGAAATTATGATATTGTTTTGTTTCCTTACAAAAATTCTTGTGATTTGTGAGATGACTATTGAAATGGGAGCGGGTGATACGCCTACCACAAATTTTAAAGAAATGGGGTCGAGTTGCACGCCTGCAGCAGGATTTTAAGAAAATGGGGTCGAGTTGCACACCTGCAACATGGACATAATGAAATGGGGTCGGGTGGTACGCCTACCACAGATTATAATGAAATGGGGTCAGGTGGCACGCCTGCCACAAGATATTGTGAAATGGGATAGGGTGGTACGCCTACCACAGATTATAATGAAATGGAGTCGGGTGGCACGCGTACCACAAGATATTGTGAAATGGGAGCGGGTGGTATGCCTACCACAAATTTTAAGGAAATGGGGTCGAGTTGCACGCCTGCAACAGGATTTTAAGGAAATGGGGTCGAGTTGCACGCCTGCAACATGGACATAATGAAATGGGGTCGGGTGGTACGCCTACCACAGATTATAATGAAATGGGGTCAGGTGGCACGCCTGCCACAAGATATTGTGAAATGGGAGCGGGTGGACGCCTACCACAGATTATAAGGAAATGGGGTCGAGTTGCACGCCTGCAACAGGATTTTAAGGAAATGGGGTCGAGTTGCACGCCTGCAAGAGGATATGACAGAAAGTGGAAGTTATCTGAAATTTTCCCTTGATTTGTGTTGGAATTTAATTTGTAGTTTCTTTACTACCCATCTATGATATGTTGTTTTAACTGTTATCCCGAAGTATATTTCCTTTTTTTTTCCACTTAATTGGTTCATTTATTTCTATCTTTCTACTGTAAATGTGTGTGTGTGTGTGTGTGTGTGTGTATATATATATATATATATATATATATATATTGGTATATAACTGCACAGGTTTATTTGGAGTCTGGTCCTAGCCTCGTCACTACCTCGCCGGGGTTAGGCCAGGAACTTACCAGCACATGGGGTCGGTTGTGCTGATACTACACTCTGCACTCTTTTGTGCAGATCCCAGTACCGCAGGCTTTGGACTGTAAGGAGCTTTCGGCTTCTGATTATCAGGCGACCTAAGGTAGTCCTGCAGGCGTCCGCGGACCTTGGAGTCTCCTTCTTTCTATTTTGTCTGTTTCTTTTTTGTAGTCCCGGAAACAGCATTTTGTTATTTCTTTCAGACTCTTACTTGTAGTAAATCTTAGACAGTCTGTGAAACTGTGACACCAGATCTTGGGTAGTTTGTAAAAGAGATTTTATTTGAAATATTTTATGCATTTCGCTCATTAAATGGTGTTGTTTATTTATGGTTCGTTTTAGTTGAATGGATTTCTAATGAAAACGTGGTAAATAATTCGGTTGATTGGCTCGCCTAGATTTCACTATTAGGCGCCATCACGACTTCCGAAGGTGGGAAATCCGGGTCGTGACACACAACCACTTTAATGACATGCCATATCAATGCAATCTAAAGCCACAACCCGTGCAATCCGTGCACCAATAAACAACAATTGAGATGTACTCAATCATGGAAAATAACTCAAATAAGATAACCATCTTGCAAGTTTAACAAGTACCACCATAACCGAAATGCTACGAACCCATCATACCTAATAGAACCAAGACACACGAAGCTAACACAAAGGATCATATCCTAACATAACCTCGCTGCAATGTGTGACCCCATCTAAACACTGGTCCATATGAAATACCTCAGCCGCCATGCTCAAAATCAATAACCACGTGCAATTCGACATCAAGTACCCAAGGTGCAAGACCATAATCACGGAGAGACAAATAACTCAATAGCACAATTCGGAAAGAACATAACCAATGCGTAATCAATCATTCGACACCCTAATACCCATCCTGCTCAAATTCCGCTATAAGACCCAAATAGAACTGCACCATGTGTGCATATAACCAACGAATCACAACCCCTCGTGGCATAGAATGGTAACTCATAGAACATATCAGAACACGAATAAGCTCAACTCTAACCGAATGGCACAACCCTCAATAATAGTCGTACGGAGTCAACCAATCCGACCCGGTGTAGAATACACATCCTCATTGGGCCTATCAATGGACCCCAAATCAACTCTAGTCAACCACAAATAGATAAATAACCCTTCGAAAGTCCACAATGACTGAATCATAACACATACTATCATATGGCTAGCTTTGGCCACAACTTCATAGTCCACAACCACGAAATAATCTGCTCCTGAGAACTCCCAATCTCCAAATCCATAGAATACACGAATCACCATATCTAATCCTAACTCTACCGCCCGAATGTCTAAACATCTCTCATATACGATCATCCCATGAGGAATACTTCTATAATTCTTCCATGCCACCATACAAAATCTGAATATCAGCAGTGGATCAACCAGGCGAGCACCACAATACTAATGAAGCATCCGTAAGTCAAAACACAATGTGCCTTCTAAAATGCGCACCCTTCTCAGGCAATACCAAGTAGTAATAGCATTCATCTAGACATCTAAAACCGTCCATGTTGTCCAAGAATTCATGACCTTCCCTTCAAAACTAAGTCGTGACCTTGCACATGCAAATCTCAATCCTACACAACACACCGCATCTATCATCCCATCATATGAAAAGCACGAGAATCTCATGATCAACTCTGAGTCGCTAGCAGAATGCATTCCCGATCAGTCGGAAACCTTTTCTAATCTCATCTAGGAGAAAATCCCAATACGCAATATGTTCCTCACGTCAATAGAAAATATCCACCTCGAACCGTGATAGAAATCATCGAGAACTTTTTGGAATCCATTTGAACATAACCATGCTATTAGAACTGAGTCCCTCTAACTCAACCAAGTCACGCAGGTAGCCAAAACCCAAGAGCATTGCCACGAAACACATGTAGAGAGTCACCACATCATAAATACTCCAAGAACCGATCATACTCATTAACATGTTGATCCAACCTACTACCAAACTGTGCTATTACTCCAAGTTCCTTCCGAATTACCCTCAAGCCACTGTATTTCCTCGTAGGACCTCAGAGTACCACAATCGAGGCACCCACTCTGAAGAGACCTTATGTGAGTGTAAAGCCGTCTCCTTCACATTCCTGATACTGAAATGTGTGATCCATAAAGATATAGAAATACCGCGAGTCCCGACACCTTCGAATGTAAATCTCAAGTTCTAGCCATATACAAATCCAGAAAACTCTCAATTGCTACATATAAATCTTGAACCCATTAGAACCTTCTCGAGAGTCTCCCACTCTGTTCAAATCTCAATTGCATCGCCGAAATGGTCCGAACAACTTGTGCCATATTAGCACGACAATACACAACAAAGTAACCCCACCTTAACGCAACCAAGAAAATTCCTATTCCATGCACACTACATCCTTCACGAATAACTGCTCAATCTTTCCATGATTCTCATATACCCATAAATTGTAATACAATCAGTATCCAGAAATTCCCTTACTCGAGTCATCCTCGAACTCAACCTATATAAGTCATAACTGATTCATAAGTATACCTCAAACCGAAACCATTACAACACATAATCGTGCAATCAACTCGTCGATAGCAGACTCCCCCACTTTGCTCAAAGCCATGGAATAAAACATCTGATAACTTACAATAACCATAACTATTACTGCAGTGAGATTCAACTAGATCCTTCATAAGCTCATGTAACAGAAATCATCTAATACTTCAAATTATCTGGAAATGTCGCATTCACCCTTATAACAGTCAAGCCAACTTCCACAAGTGGTCCAAACTAAAATTGCAACACATATAATTCACTAGTAAAGGAGAACTCTCTACAAAAACAACATAGGTATCACACAATCTCAGGACACCCCGTAGGAGATAACCCACCTGCTTTGCCTCGAACTGACATCTCTCTATACCCTTCCACAGCTACAACTACTACCCCATCACTTAATATTCCTGAGTCCGAACTCATAACACGACATGAAAATCTACTTCACTCCACAATTAAACAACATGTAAGATCCTTTAACACACACCATAACTCGAGAATATACGTCAAATCAAGACAGAAATCAAGCACCCAATAGTCCTTTTTACATTTCAAGCAAACTCTTCTCGTCACATTCGAACAATCTGAACACTTCCCGCAGTCACATCATACTCGTTATATAGCCATCCAACCACTCATAGAGCCACAAATTCCACTAATAGGGATATTACCGAACTTATAAGTCCAAAAGCACGTGCTCATACAACTGAAATCTTCGTGCTCAAGCTACAGTCAAAAACCGGCCTCAAGTCATCCAGACTAGCCCGCCATCAGCACACCAAAATCACATCTTGCACCTTATCCATGAAATCACAAGCCAGCGATGCACAGCTAATACCGAGCGCTCACATGTGCATATGAATGCGTGGAAGGAATTAAAAGATTTATGCTTCAAGCTGAATAAATGCCACACGATAAGGAAAGAAAGATGAGAAGTATATCCTAAATGTCTTATAGCCTCTCGAAGATAGGTATGGACGTCATCAAACCGATCTGCAAGACTCTACTAGACACTTGCTCATGACTTGCAGAACCTATGAATATAGAGCTCTGATACCAACTTTTCACGACCCAAAATCCAACTAGTCGTAATGGCACCTAACGCAACCCGCTAGGTAAGCCAATTGACAATAAACCAATTCTCATGAAATTTAATGAGACAAATAAATAAAAGAAAATATCTGAATCTTATACATTTCCCAATGACTGATAGTACAATTCATGAGCTTCTAAGATTTGGAGTTTACAAAGCTGGTATGAAATAAATAAGTCATATGTTCGAAATGTACATAACAGATTTTTATAAATCTAAGGCTACCATGAACAAGAGGCAGCTACAACAGGAACGCAGGTACATCTTCAAATCCAGCTCCCGTCGATCACAGCAACGTCAGCAGCCAACATCTGCACGCAAGGTACAAAAGTGTAGTATGAGTACAACCGACCCCATCTACATAATAAGTAACAAACATAACCGTAGGTTGAAAGTAGTGACGAGCTGGGACAAGGTTCAGAGTCCTACTCCAATAACCAGCAATAGTCCATAACAATATAATAAAAGGGTACATGAAAATAACTCAGAGGTAAGATGCTCAACTCGTTAACAGTTACAAAAGGATAGACATGATTTTTAAGTATAATAGTAAATCTGAAAACCCCCAAAGCATATGAGTCAGTTTGAAAATTGTGATTTGTCCAAAAACCCTTCAACAATAAATAAGATGTTTCATTTTCAGATATCATGAGGAAAGTACATCTCTATGCCTACATGTCAAGATACAGGTAAAATCATAAATGTCATTAAAACTGGGTAGCAGAAGAAAATGCATCTCTATGCAAGTATCTCAAGTACGCATGTCAAATGCAATGCATCTCAGTGATGAACTCATATACTCACACTCTCAGAGTACTCAATCTCACTGTCTCGCGTTCTCTCTCACCATGCTCAATACTCAGCACACTCAATCACTCAGCACTGTACAATACCTGCTGCGGCATGCAGCCCGATCCACATATATATATAGCCATAAGGTTCATTGCGGCGTGCAACCCGATCCCCATATATCTAGCCATAAGGCTCGTTGCGGCGTGCCACCTGATCCACACACACACACACACACACACACACACACACACACACACATATATATATATATATATGTATGTATGTACGTATGTAAAATCAATTGCACTCACTAGGGGTATGTACAGACTCCAGAGAGGCTCCTTCAGCCCAAGCGCTATAATCCGTAAGGACAACTCATGTGCTGCACGGATAACTCACGTGCTGAAATATCAATATCCTCACAATCAGGCCCTCGGCCTCACTCAGTCATCAATCTCTCCAGTCTCTCGGGCTCACAATGCCATGAATCTAGCCCAAAATGATGATACGATGTGTCAGTGAATAACAATAGAGACTGAGATATGATATGAAATGAATGAACATGATTGAGTATGAAATTGCAACTTAAACAAATAATTCAATAGCAATATGACCTCAGTAAGTCCCAATAGAATAAGCACGTAGCCTAGACATGGTTTCTAACATGAATCGTAGCTCAATAGCTCTAGTACATAGAGAAGTCATAGTTACAGATAAGATCAGGTAACTACACAGTACCACAGGGATACTGAGTCACAATTCACGCCGTGCACGCCCACACGCCCGCCACCTAGCATGTGCGTCACCTCAATACCAAACACATAACACGTAATCGGGGTTTCACACCCTGAGCACCAAGTTTGGAAGTGTTACTTACCTTAAATAAGCCGAAAACCAATACTGAGCAGGCTAAACGACTCTCCAAAATGCCATCCCGCACGTACCGACCTTCGAATAGATCAAGACTAGCCAAAAGCAACTCAAAAAAATCAAATAAAGCCCAAGCAAAAAATTCCAAATGATAAAGGTCGAATCCTTAATCAAAAGCCCAAAATGGGCCAAAAAGTCAAAAGCCGGGCCCATGCTTCGGAATTGACAAAACTCAACAAATCCGAAAATCCATTCAATTTCGAGTCCAGCCAGTTTCACTCAAATCCGACTCCAAATCGATGTTCAAAACTCAAAAATTCGCATTATCAAACTTTTGGAAAAAAGCCCCAATTTCCTCTTTAAAATTCACAATCCAATTACCAAAAATGAAGATAGATTCACGAAATATAATCGAAACCGAGTAAAGAACACTTACCCCAATTCATATGGTAAAAATCGCCTCAAAATTTGCCCAAATCCGTGCTCCCTAACTCAAAGTATGACCAAATGAACAAACCATTGGTATTAAATATATTTGCCCAGCTGTTCTACCTCGTTTCATATGCCAAACGATCCCGCAACTCAATTTTAATGCCTCCAATGGATTCTTGTAAACTTTCAAGCAAAATAGACTTTTGAATCACCCAATTTGGCCTTAAGATGAGGAAGGTATGATGTTTTGAAGTTTTAAATGAGATCTTGAAATTTAAGGGATAAAAAAATGACATTTTCTTACACCAGAAAATCAGCAATGAAAGAATTTTCATTTTAGCACCTAAAACTCATTTGGAACCTCCCGACACAAACCATATATGTGTTTCAATCACAAACCACGCTACGAACCTGCTCGCGCACTCAAAATACCGAAAAGAGGTCATCTTGACCCGATATTGACCATGGTCAAACTCCAAATCCTCAACTAGTTTCTTAACCAGTGATCCAATACACACCCGAGCCCCTAAAGACCCCGTTCAATCATATCAACAAGTCTTAAAACACGACACAAACATATTCGAAGCTTCAAATCACATCAAACATCATAAAAATGACAAATCGCACCTCAAATCAAAAATCAATAATCTTTGAACTTTTAACATCCAAAACTCGCGCGCTGAAACATACCAAATCAACCTGGAATGAACCTAAATTTTGCACACAGGTTCCAAATGACATAATGAAGCTATTTCAATTTCCAGAACCACAATCCGAATTTGATATCCTCAAAGTTAACTCTCGGTCAAACTTATGAACTTTTCAAACGTTCAAATTTCCAACTTTCGCCAATTTGTGCCGAAACCTTCTAGAAACATCCAAATGCAAATCCGGGCATATACCCGAGTCTAATATCACCATCCGGGCCTAACGAAACCATCAAAACTTCGTTCCGAGGTCAAGTTCACAAAAGTCAAACTTGGTCAACTCTTCCAACTTAAAGCTTCCTAGTTGAGAATCGTTCTTCCAAATCAATTCCGAATAACCTGAAAACCAAAACCGATGATTCACACAATTCATAATACATCATACGGAGCTACTCATGCCCTCAAACTACCGAGAAAAGTCTAAATGCTCAAAACGACCGGTCGGGTCGTTATAACTCTAACAAGCAAATTGAACATTTCATTAACAGCTAACCTTGCATTTAACTCAATCTCGAGAACATCACCACACGCAATATAGCTTCTATACCTGTAGCAAACATCAACTCCGATCATGGCCATAACCATGGTATATTCTTCGGAACTCATTAACACATGATTGAGTCATCAGAACTTATCGATTCTAACTCAATTGAATCACCCAGACTGCCAACCCGGAAGCAACTCAGTCTGATATGAATCGCTCTGAAGGGACCTTCTGGGAATCCGAAGCCGTTTCTTGTATCCCTTTAATATTGCTATGTAGAATCATTCTCGACATAGTAATACCGCTGATCCGATTACCATTCGGTACCGATCTCAAGCCTTACCCATACACAAATTAAGAAGTTCTTAAATGCTACATATGATCTGGAACTCGTCAGAGCCTTCTCGATAACCACTCACCTTACTCTGATCTTCAATACACAATTAATACGCATCGAGCAGCCCGCGCTTCACCAGCACATGACTATTCAAAGAAACAACCAAGCAACCCCTCAGCCAGGAAAGTGATACAACGCATGATCCTACAATCTGATTGTCATTAGCAGACTCCCCCACTTAGCCCGAAGTCATAGAACACATCGTCGGTAATCCAAAGTACCGTATCTTCATAGCATGCCTCGATCCCGGACGGCTATTTAGCTGAACACTTCAAAAAAACTCATGCAATAATGGTCATAGAACATTCTAAAGATTGTCCCAAGCGCTTATCCATCCTTGCAATAGTCAAACAACTTCCCCAAATGCTCTGAAATGGTAATATATGCATCCCACTTAATAGAAACCTCATATGGAACACACGATCCAAACTCATCATACAAGAGAAAACCCACCGGCTGTACTCAAATCAACAACTCACCATGAACCCATCATAATCAAAATGACTAGGCCACTAGCTCGCCTTTCCAAGTCTGTGCATACCACTCAGATATAAGATCCCGCCTCGTACCACAAAAGAACGACTGAAAGATTTAACACTACATCTGCTCCCGAGACTAGACAGCACATCGCGATGATAATCAAGCATCCATAGCCCTTCGTCATCCATCTGCAGCATCACAGATCATCGGCGCATAGCAATTACTTAGTGCGCAACATCTCATATGAACGAATAGGAAGAATCAAAATCGTATGTTTCAAGCTGAAACAAGGCCGCACGATAAGGAAAGAAGAAAGGGAAATTTTCCTAAATGCCCTGTAGCCTCTCAAAGATAGGTATGGACGTCATCATACCGATCTGTAAAACTCTACTAGACACTTGCTCATGACTCGTAGAACCTACGAACCTAGGGCTCTGATACCAACTTGTCACAACACAACTTGCTCATGGCACCTAACGCAACCCGTTAGGTCAGCCAATTAACAGTTAACGCAATTCTAATAAAATAAATGTGACCAACAATTGACATATCTGGATTCCGAACAATAACCCAAGGACTGGTAGTACAAGACATGAGCTATTAAGACTAGATTATAGCAAAAAGGATGTGAAATAAATACAGCTTTTATTTGAAATGTACATAAACAGAATTTAACTCAAGAATTACCCAGGGACAAGTGGTAACCACATCCAGAAGGCACGAACATCTTCAGAGTTAGCCCCCATCATCCACAATAGCTCAGCTCCAAAAATCTGCACGCAAGGTGCAGAAGTGTAGTATGAGTACAACCGACCCCATGTACTCAGTAAGTATCTTGACTAACCTCGGTGAAGTAATGACGAGGATTTTTAGTTAAAAGATACTCACTGATATAATATGTACAATAAACTAGCAATAGAACAATACTACAATATAACATAAAAGAGTACACGAAACGAATATGCGAAGCAATAAATAAGTAGTATAAGAGATCACAATTTAGCATTTTCCAATATCTCGACCAATCCTTTCCTTAGAGAAATAACCAATAAACCACGATAGTAAATCCATAACTTTCATAGTGTGAGAAATGTACTCAAGATATCAAGTCAATGGCACGGCAACACTCTTCGTACATTTATCTCATCCTCAAAAAATATGCGTATAACAGTACCAACCGGGTGAAAGAAATGCCAATAACAGTAATGACAAAGTAAAAAATATACAGGTAAATTAACGAAAAGGCAATACATATGGTCAACGGTAGCAAACTAGGTAGGAGGCATAGAAATAATGACAGTAATTAGGAAAGAAGAAAATAAATTTCACTAACTAGCATGGTAGAAGGCTATAAGAAATGAGAGGGAAAGCATGATCTTTATGAGCTAACACCTTGAAGGCATGAATAATTAACATGATAGAAAGCTCATACGAAAGTGCAACAAATGAGGAACGACATGGATATAGATATAACAAAAAAAGGGAAACATGATATTTGCAAGTTAAACAAACAAAATTCATGGGCAACACAACAACAATTGAGATAGAGAACAAAAATAGAACAACAACAGTAAGTCACATAGAAAACTTAGGTACAACAGTACCAGCTCAAGGTAAAGGCATGAACTTATACACCATGAAAAGATATCACAAAATAATGCATATCCCTCGTCTTCGCCTGCACGGAAACACCCTTCGTGCCATGAACCCATGATAATATAAAAGCATGATAATATAAATGAAATGGCACGACATCACCCTTCATGCTTTTACTCTCATCCTCACAAGTAAATGCAAATGAGATCACGATATATGAATGAAATGGAACGGCATCAACCTTCGTGCTTTTACTTTCACCCTTACAAGATAACGTAAATAAAATGGCACGGCATCACCCTTCGTGATTTACACTCTTCCTCACATGATAATGTATATGCAATGGCACGGCATCACCCTTCCTGCTTCACGCTTTTTCTGGTAAAGCATATGTATACCAATGACAAGCAAGAGGAAGCATGAATAACATCTAGGAGAGTGTTTAAGCGAATATTCCAAATGAACATCAATCACAGCTTTCCAGCCAATAACAATTCAACAAACCTCAAGTACTTTATTATTCAAGTATTTCGGCAAGTCTCAAAAAAATGATCTTTAACTCAAGTATAGAATCCAATATCTCAAGAATACTGGTTGTAGCGATGTATTAATAATTAAACATAATGATGACCGGATTTAACACATCAATGGCTTAACAAAAATCAATCAAATTTTAATCAAGTTATAATGAGTTAAACTAGCATTTAATTTCATATTCTTGGTCATCTAGAAGTCAAGTAGGGCATGATACAGAAGGTCACAAAATTCTACAAGGCACAATTAATCATATAATCTACCCCTGAGCATGATTAACCCTGGCACATGCATATACACTCATCACCTCATATATGCATCACCCCCACATGTAGCAAATAATGACAATTAGTATGAAATATTCCCTCAACAAAGTTAAGCAAGACACTTACCTCAATTCGTCTAAATTAATACTCAAATTATCTTTTCCTTTACAAATTTACCTCCGCTCGACTCAATCTTCCCAAAGGCGACTTAAATACATCAATGCAAGACAAAACAATTCCAATTAACAAAGCTATGATCTTATACAATAAAAAGTCAACCCCGGGCCCGCCCGGTCAATACTCGGGTCCAAGGGTAGGACTTGACTATCCATTGCCCTACGAGTCCATATACGTTTGTTTCCAAATCCGAGTCCAATTCGACTTTCAAATCCCAAATTTTTATTTTTTTCAAAACTTTGACAAAATCTCCAAATTTTTCCCTTAGATTCTCTTGAATTTGATGTTAAATCTAATATATAATCACGAAATATAATTAAAAGTTGATTAAAATTACTTACATTTGGCAGGAAAATCCTTTCAATAAATTGCCTCCCATCGAGGCTAGGGTTCAAATATATCAAAATGAAACTAAGTCTCGGAATTACTCAGCTATATGCAGGCTGCAGATGTCGCATTTGCGACATGGGGTTCGCAAATGTGAACCCTGCAAAAGCGGACAAGGCATCGCAAAAGCTAACCAGGAGGATTTCTTATAAAGTTGCATTTGCGACAAAAATATCGCAAATGCAAAGACAGTTGCCATCGCAAAAGCGGCAGAAATCTTCGCAAAAGCGAAAAGCCCACACTCGCAAATGCGAGGAATGTCTTTGCAAATGGAAATCTTCCCCAGCAGCCCAGTTTCGCAAATGCGAGGGCTACTTCGCAAATGTGATAGTCGCATTTATGACAAAAACATCGCAAATGTGATGGAACCAGTACCAGCACTCCAAAATTATATAAAATCATTCTAAAACCAATCTGAAACTGATCTAAGCCCCTGAGGCTCCAAACCAAACACCCACACCAGTTCAAAAACATAACATGAACTCGTTCGTGTGATCCCAACATCAAAATAACCTCTAGAATCACGAATCGAATGCCAAAACGCATGGAAATCCCCATGAACTTAGAGTACCTCTAGAATCGCAACCACGCATCCGAACCATATCAAATCAACTCCAAATGATGCCAAAATTTTGCGTGCAAGTTCCATATGACGAAATGGACCTATTCCAAGTTCCGAAACCAAAATCTAAACCCAACAGCCTTAAAGTCAAATCATGGTCAAACCTAGGAAAATTCCAAACCTTTAAATTGCCAACTTCCACCAAATGATGTCGAAACCCTCTAGAAACATCCAAATGCAAATTCAGGTATACGCCCAAGTCCAAAAATATCATACGCACCGCAAAGGTCAATTCTTTCAACTTCGAGCTTCTCTAATGAGAGTCACTCTTTAAATTCATTTCTAAATCACTCAAAACCCCGAGCCGATGATGCACGTAAGTCAAAATAAACTAGGTGAAGCTACTCATGACCTCAAATTGTCGAACCGGACACAATTGCTCAAAACGATCGGTCGGTTCGTTACAGATGCTCAGCTCATTCACAGTTACGGAAAATTGTCATGCTTTTCAATATAGCAGTAAAACCCAAATCCTTCACCGAAATCACCAAATATGAGTAAGTCATAAACCTTTGATTTTTCCCAAAAACTTTCAACAACAGATAAGATGATTCAATTTTAGATAGCATGAGGAAAATACATCTCCATGCCTACATGTCAATGGGCATGTGAAGTCATAAATATCACAAAACCATGTAACATGAGGAAATGCATCTCTATGTCTCATGTCAAGTATGCATGTCAAATGCAATGCGTCACAGTGATGAACTCGTGTACTCACACTCTCAGAGTACTCAATATCACAGTATCACTCTCGCACACATCACGATCAATCATTCAGCACACTCAGTCACTCAGCATTGTACAGGGCAGATAGAGCCCAAATGCTAATAAATCCTGCTGCGGTGCTCAGCCCGATCCCATCGTGGATTAATAGCAATTGTGCTCACTATGGGTGTGCAGACTCTGGAGGGGCAAATCCAGCCTTAGCGCTATAATAAGCCAATCATGGCATGAAACAATAATATTGCGACCGTGCAGGCCGATCCTATCCTGAATCAACAAAACTTAGTGCGATGCGCAGCCCAATTCCATCAATATCACTCACAATTCGGCTCTCAGACCTCAACTCATTCATCAATCTCTCCAGTCTCTCGGGCACACAATGTCATGAAAATAAGCCCAAAAATGATGATATGATGTATCAATAAATAGAAATAGAGACTAAGATATGATATGAAAATGAATGAGTATGATTGAGTATATAACCGCAATTTATGCAAATAACTCAACAACAAATATGACCTCAATGGGTCCCAACAGAATAAGCATCTAGCCTAAACATGATTTCTAATATGGATCACAGCTCAATTACTCTAGTACGTAGAGATCTCATGGATAAAAACAAGATTAGGTAACTACATAGTACCACAGAAACCACCGAGTCATAATTCACACGGTGCTCGTCCACGCGCGCGTCACCTAGCATGTGCGTCATCTCACCACCAAACACATATCACGTATATTAGAAGTATTACTTACCTCGAACAAGTCAAATCCAATACCAAGCAAGCCAAACGATACTCCAAAAATGCCATCCCACACGTAGTGACCTCCGAACAGCTCGAGACAAGCCAAAAGCAACTCAAGAACGTCAAAACAATGCCAAAGGAAACAAATCCAATTGATAAAGGTCGAATCTTTAATCAAAAGCCCCAAAGTCAACCAAAAAATCAAACCCGGGCCTGCACCTCGGAACCCAACATAACTCACAAAATCTGACATCACATTCGATTACTGTCCATTCATAGTAGTTTCACTCAAATCCGACTCCGAATCGACGATCGAAACTCAAATATTCACTCAATGAAACTTTAGACAAACCCTTCCCCCCCCCCCC
>MCJB01035262.1:8442-51079 GCA_002018475.1 Nicotiana obtusifolia | reverse complement strand
CCAAATATCTCTCTTGAAATCCTCAATCAAATTCCAGTTATGAAGATAGATTCACGAAATCAAATCAAAACCGAGTAGAGAACACTTACCCCAATCCATATGGTAAAACTCGCTTCAAAATAGCGTCTCAATCCGAGCTCCATAGCTCCAAATCCCGAAATAGAGTACTTTATACATTGTTCCAAGGGTACCCTTCTCGATCGCGATTACAACAATTTTCCCAAAAAATTTTACCCTATACGATCACAGCCATGTCCCCGCAATCGCAATGAACAAACTTCCATTTAACTCTTCCCAAACTCTTCTCAGACAGCCTGCAGTATATCAGCCATAATATTTATACAAACCTCCAAATGAAAAAAGGTTTAATTTTATAAAAATTAGACACAAAGGGCTACAACTTTCATTTTTGGATCACCTCCAAATTCCTTATAGATTGCAAGATATAAGCTTCTCAAGTCGGGTCAGTGACAGCATATGCGATCGCGAAAAGGCTTCCGCTATCGCGATTCACAGGTCCATTTTTCCTATTTTACTCTTCGCGATCGCGATTCTACACGATCGCAATGTAGACCCTTGCAGCAAAAAAAATAGCAGCTAAAAATTGCCTAGAAATGGTCCGAAACTACCCGGAAACTCACCCGAGCCCCACGGATCCCCGTCTGATCATACCAACAAATCCCAAAACATAACACGAACCTATTCGAGGACTCAAATCACACGTAAAAATATCAAAACCATGAATCGTCAATCAAGATCAATCTATTAAGTTCATAAATTTCAAACTTCGAACCAAGCGTCCGATTCAAGCCTAACCAATCCGGAATGAACTCAAATTTTGCATACAAGTTTGAAATGACATATTGAACATATTCTAATTTTCGGAAAAACAATTTGAACCAGATAACATCGAAGTCGACTCTCAGTCAACTTTATGAACATTTCAAACCTTCAAATTTCTAACTTTCACCAATGAGTGCCGAAACTTTCTAGAAATATCCAAATGCAAATTCAGGCATAAGCTTGAGTCCAAAATCACCACCCGCACCTAAAGGAACCATCAAAACTCCAATTCGAGGTCAAATACTAAAAATTCAAACTTGGTCAACTCTTCAAACTCTAAAGCTTCAATCATGAAATTCATTCTTCCAAATCAATCCCGAATAACCTGAAAACCAAAATCAACGATTCACATAAGTCATAATACATCATATGATACTGCTCAAGACTTTAAATAGCTGAACAAAATGTAAATGCTCAAAATGACTGACTGGGTCATTACAGTTCCTGAGCCAAATAGCCTCTTCAGTTGCCTCATAGGCGGCCACATATTCGGTTTCCTGGTGGAACCACCAACACATAATTGCTTGATACTCCTCCAACGTATTTCTCCACCTCCTAAGGTAAAAACATATCCTAAGGTAGATTTTCTAGAATCTCTATTTGACTGGAAATCTGAATCAGTATAGCCAATGGGTGCAAGATCACATGAGTGATAAACCAACATATAATCCCTTGCCCTTTTTAGGTACTTGATTATATGTTTAATGGAAGTCAGTGTTCTCGTCCAGTATTAGATTGAAATCTGCTAACCATGCCAACTGCTTAGCAGATATCAGGTCTAGTACATAGCACAGCGTACATGAGACTCCCTACAGCAGAAGCATAAGGGACCGCCTTCATTTTTTCTATCTGGTCATTCATTTTTGGGGGATGATCTTTTGACAGAGAGATTCCATGCCTAAAAGGAAGAAATCATTTCTTTAAACCTTGAATGCTAAACCTGGTTAGAATGGTATCAATATAAAGTGCTTGGGATAAGCCTAAAATCCTTCGCTTGCGATCTGGCATAAGTTTTATCCTAGGGATATGTGCCGCTTGTCCCAAGCCTTTCATATCAAAACGTGAGGACAACCACTCCTTTACTGAATTCAATATGCTCACATTATTTCCTATGAGCAAGATATCATCTACATACAAAATCAAAAATGCAACTTTATCTCCATCCCATTCCCTATAGACACGAGACCCGTTTTCACATTGATCTAAACCAAAAGTTTTAATCGATGTGTTAAAACAATTATTCCATGCTCTAGAAGCCTGTTTTAACCCATAAATGGATTTTTTTTTAGTTTACACAACATATGCTCATTGCCACTTTTTATGTAACTAATTGGTTGTGCCATAAAGATGCACTCATAAAGACTTCTATTAAGGAAATTCATCTGGACATCTATTTGCCAAATCTCATAATCGTAATGAGAAACAATGGATAAGAGAATCCTAATGAATTTACGCATGGCTACCAGCGAAAAGGTTTCCTCATAATCGATCCTTTCTTTTTTAGTATACCCTTTTGCAACAAGCCTAGCTTTAAAAGTTTGCACTTTTCCATCCACTCCTCTATTTTTCTAATAGATCCATTTACAACCAATGGGTTTGACTCCAGTAGGTGGTTCTACAAAGTCCTAGACTTGATTGGAGTACATGAACTCCATTTCAGATTTCATAGCAATAACCCATTTTTTAGCAACTGTATCTTATAGTGCTTCGTCGTAATTAGGAAGTTCTGTATTAGGCTCTTCAGAGATTCTATCATAATATTCTCCCAAGAGCGCAAATCGAAAAGGTTTTTTAATAATTCTCCCACTACGACTAGTCACTACAGGTGCAATTTGATTTTGTTATTGAACCGCTACATCATTTTTCGGAACTGAAGCCTCAATGTTATCCTCCATGCCTTGCGGTGCTGGGATATCATTAACTTCTACCTGAAGTGTAGGCTGCACAACAATTTTAGGTTGCTTAACATTCTGAGGTTGCTCAACATTACTCCCACTACTTTGGGGCAGTGAGATGCCAGGCAATTGCTCTTGTGCGTTCTGCTGCCTATTAACATTTCTCCCACCACGATAATGCAGTGATATGTTAATACTGGTTTCCGGGATACATTCCAGAGATGATTCATTAGTTACTCCATTGCTTAAATTCTGCAAAACTAGTTTACTTCTAGGAATATGGTTCATTAAATAGTCCTCTTCTGAAAATCTGGCTTTTGTTGCAACAATTACCTTCTTTTCTTTGGGAAAATAAAATAAACCTCCTTTCGTTCCCTTTGGATATCCAATAAAAATGCACACTTCTGTCCTCGATTCTAATTTATCCGCTTTCCCTTTCAGCGCATGTGCTAGACAACCCCAAACCCGAATGTGTCGCAAACTGGACTTGCACCTAGTCCACAATTCTGTTGGAGTTGAAGGTACTGACTTTGAAGAACTGAATTTAGAATATAATTGGTTGTTTCTAAAGAATATATCCAAAAGAAAGAAGGCAAATCGGAATAACTTAACATTGATCTAACCATTTCTATATTTCTTATTTCTACCACACCATTTTGTTATGGTGTTCCTGGGGTAGATAATTAAGATATAATTCCACAATCTGATAAGGACTTAATGAATTTCGCAGAAAGGTATACACCACCACGATCAGATCGCAATAATTTGATATGTTTATCATGTCGTTTCTCCGTTTCTGTCTTAAACTCTTCGAATTTCTCAAGTATTTAGACTTATGGCGCAGCGGATAAATGTATCCATATTTTAAGTAATCATCAGTGAAAGTCACAAAATACTCAAAACCACTTGCTTATATATTCATAGGGCCACACAAAGCAGAGTGAATTCATTCTAACTTATCATTGGCTCTATTTCCTTTTGAGGGAAAATGTCTCTTGGTCATTTTTCCTACTAAACAGGATTCGCATGTTGGTAGTGGCTCCACTTTCAATGAACTCGAAGGTCTATCTAAAGCCAAACTCGAAATCCTATTTTGATTTATATGACCTAGACATAAGCGCCACAAATAAGTTTGGCTCCATTCAGAATACATTTTTTTATGTGGCAGATTAATGTTATTTAATTCTTTTGGTTGTAGCACACGAGGAGATATATCAAGAGTAAAAAGGTCATGTACTCTAGAAGCAGAGTAGATAAAACATTTATTAAACTTAATAACAACAGAGTTATTAGCCAAATAAACATTATAACCGGCATCCATTATTTTCAAAATCGAAATAAAATTCCTTCTAATAGAAGGTACATAGAGAACATCCTTTAAAACTAAAACTCTATCATTACTAAACGAAACTCTAATATCTCCTAATGCTAAAGCTGGTGCTGGCTCGCCATTGGCTTGAAAAACGCTAACTTCATTTTCACTTAGCCGCCGCGTTTCCTGAAACCCCTGCAAAGTAGTGCAGATATGATTAGTGGCTCCTGAATCTAAACACCAAAACATGGTAGATACAGTCGCTAAACAAGTTTCAAAGATATTTAAATTTGAATTACCTTGCTTATTCAATTTTGCCAGATAGGCAGGGCATTGCTTTTTGTGATGTCCAGGTTGCTTGCAATAATAGCACTTTCCCTTGAGCTTTTTCACAGTAGCAGCCGCACCTCCAGATGCCAAAACCTTGTGAGCCTTCTTCTTTTTCTTTTTGCCTCTCGGCTTAGAAACCAAAGATTTCTCAACATTTAGTGCTACAACCAGAATTTGTTGTTTGATAATAGATTCTGTTGCATGTAGCTCATTCAACAATTTTGCAAGTGACAAATCCATTTTGTTCATATTATAGTTCAAGTGAAATTATTGAAAAATGTCAGGTAGAGTCTGTAGGACCATCTCAACTTCAGATTTCTTATCAATAACAGCTCCAAGGACCTCCAGATCATTTAGAACACCCATCATCTTCAGAACATGGTCCCTAACCGATGATCATTCAACCATCTTGGTATTCAAAAGGGCTTTCACGACTATCTGCTTAGCCGCACGATTTTTCTCACCGAACATCTATTTGAGACTTTTGAGCATATCATACGCAGACCTCATAGGCTGATGCTGATGGTTCAAAACATTCCCCATAGAGGCAAGAATGCAACATCACGCCATCTCATTAGCCTTAATCCATTTATCATATGCCTTGACTTGATCATTAGTAGCATCTTCATCAGGTTTTTCTAAGCACTCCTCAATGATTACAAATTTGTAACCTTCAGCAGTTAGGAAAATATCAAGGTTCCTTTTCTAGCCAACATAATTCGGTCTTTCTAACTTGTTTTGGTTCAAAATTGTGGTAAGTGGGTTGAATGAAGAAGCGCCTGAAGGGGGAGGTGATGAAGTTAGCTTATATTTTATTTTTGAAATGTTACATGCTCAGCAAGTTGCAATAGCACAGCCGCAGAGTCAAAATCACACTAAACACAATCGAACTTGAGCGGATTGGAGAAGATACTCGGAGAGAAGAATGGATTGTCATAGAACCAGACGAGTTCAAACCCGGGGAAACTTCCGAAGTGATGAAAATGCTCAAAGAACTGAAAAAAGGGGTGGAATCCAGCAAAAAGAAGATAGAGGAAAATGACAAGAAGGTGGAGACTTAATATTCTAGGGTCGATCAAATTCCGGAAGTGCCTCCTATATTGAAGGGACCGGATTCCAAAATTTCATTCAAAAGGCTTTTCCCCCGAGTGCGGCACCGAAACCAATTATGAAAAGGTTTTGAATATTCGATATTCCCAAGTATAACGGAACCACAGATCTAACTGAGCATATGACCTCCTACACGTTTGCAATAAAAGGAAATGACCTCAAGGACAACGAGATCGAGTCGGTGTTGCTCAAGAAATTTGGGGAAACCTTATCCAAGGGAGCGATTATATGGTACCATAACTTACCCCCAAATTCTATTGATACATTTGCTATGCTTGCAGATGTCTTTGCTAAAGCCCATGCCGGCGCTATGAAAGTTGAAACGAGGAAATTGGACCTATTTAAAGTCAAGCAAAGGGACAACGAGATGCTTAAGGGATTCGTATCGAGGTTCCAGATAGAACGAATGGACCTGCCCCCGGTCGCAGATGATTGGGTCGTTCAGGCGTTTACTCAAGGGCTCAACCCTGAAGTTCGGTTGCTTCTCAATATTTGAAGAAATCGAAACTTGGTAGAATACCCTTCAGTCACCTGGGTCGATATCCACAACAGGTACCAGTCAAACATTAGAGTCGAGGACGATCATCTAGGAGCCCCCTCAAGGTCTGTTTACCCCCAATAGAGTGAATTACAGGTCTAAAAGAATTGTGGATCAGGAGCCAAGGCCACCTCGAGATCAATACTAGCCATACAGCTTAGATATAAGAGGAAACAGATCCAAACACCACCTGACCGGGAATGATAGGAAAAGCGACTAGGGTCCAAACAACTGAGTTTTGGCGAATAAAAGAAGTTTCGACAGATCACCTGTGGGCGGAGATGCCCTGAGATTATCAGAGTATAACTTCAATGTGGATGTAACGAGTATAGTGTCGACCATCGGTCGCATCAAGGAGACCAAATGGCCAAGGCCACTCCAGTCCGATCTCGCGTAGAGGGATCACAACTTGATGTGTAAATATCACAGTACTCATGGTCATAGAATCAAAGATTGTAGACAACTAAGGCAAGAAGTGGCTTGTCTGCTCAACAACGGGCATCTTTAGGAATTCCTAAGTGAGCGAGCCAAAAACCATTTCAAAAATAGCGATGCTAATAAGCAAATTGAGTCGGAAGAACCTCAACATGTGATTAACATAATCAATGAAGGAGTAGACGTTCCACATGGATCAACGATAAAAAGCACCAAGGTTTTAATCACAAGAGAAAAACGGACTCAAACTATGTTCCGGAGGGTTCCATATTGTGCAGCGACGAGGATGCCGAGGGCATCATTCAAACATGTATTAATTGATCCAGGTAGCTCGGCTAACATCATCCAATGGAGGGTCGTGAAACAACTAGAGTTGTTGGATTAGCTCATACGAGTAGTTCGAGTATTGAAAGGGTTCAATATGGCATGCGAGACAACGACGGGTGAAATCACCTTATAGTTCAACAAAGCCGAAACTACCCAAGAGAAAAAGTTCTATGTAATCGAGGGGATATGAGATACAACGCCTTGTTCAGGAGGCCATAGGTCCACAACATGAGGGTGGTGCCGTCAACCTTGCATCAAGCATTAAAATTTCCGACCCCAAGTGGAATCAAAATGTTCCATGGAGAACAACCGGCCGCAAAGGAAATGTTCCTTGTCGAGAAACTAAGCCTGGTGCCTGCAATCACGACATCAAAAAGTGGGAGACTGGCCGAAGGGAAAAGCACCAAATAGTTATCACCAATCCCGACCCCGACCGTGCCGGAGAAATAAGAGGAATACTCAACGAATGAGGAAGATGACTTTGGGGTCCCGAGATCCTTCATAGCACCCGATGATATCGATACCTCCAAGTCTACAATCGAGAAACTGGAACAAGTCATATCGATCGAGTATCTACCAGGAAAAAAGGTATACCTGGGCATGCGATTAACCCCCGAGTGTAGGAAAAAACTCATTGATTTTCCTAAAGCTAATGTCGATTGTTTTACCTGGTTCTACTTAGATATGACATGGATCTTGTCATAGGTAACAACTCACAAATTGAGCTTGGATCCGAAATACCACCCAGTCAAATAAAAAAGGAGACTGCAGGTCCGAAATTAAGCACGCATTCATCAAAGACGAGGTATTTATACTCTTAAAAATAGGTTCCATTCGAGAGGTTAAATACCTGGATTGGCTAGCTAACATAGTAGTGATACCTAAAAAAGAAAACAAGCTTAGAATGTGTGTAGATTATAAGGACTTGAACAAGGCATGCCTGAAGGATTTGTTTCCATTGCCTAACATCGACAGAATGATCGATGCAACGGATTGGCACGAGACGCTGAGTTTTCTTATGCCTATTCCGGGTACAACCAAATGCGGATGGACCCAGGCGACCAGGAGAAGACTTCTTTTATAACTAAATTCAGCACCTATTGTTATAACGTGATGCCTTTCGGTTTAAAAAATGTCGGTGCCACATATCAACGCCTTGTAAACCAAATATTCGAGAAACATATAGGGAAATTAATGGAGGTTTATATTAATGATATGTTAGTTAAGTCCCTATGAGTAAAGGACCATTTGAACATTTGCAAGAAACTTTTAACATACTAAAGAAATACAACATGAAGCTGAACCAAAAAAAGTGTGCCTTCAGAGTCGGCTCGGGCAAATTCCTCGGTTTCATGGTATCTAACCGAGGAATAGAGATCAACCCGGATAAAATAAAGGCCATAGAAGATACCATCGTGATTGATAACATCAAGGCGGTACAGAGGCTGACTGGGGCGGGTAGCCGCATTGGGTCGGTTCTTTTCGAGGTCATCGGAGAAGAAACACTAATTTTTCTCATTACTAAAGAAGAAGAATGACGTCTCTTGGACCCCGGAGTGCCAAAAGGCTTTGGAAGAACTCAAGCAATACTTATCAAGTCCTCCTTTGTTGCATACCCCGAAGGCGAACGAGCAGTTATACCTCCACTTGGCAGTCTCCGAGGTGGCGGTAAGTGGTGTCCTGGTTCGGGAAGAAGAAGGTACGCAGTGTCCTATCTATTATTTTAGTAGAACCCTAGATGATACCGAAATGAGGTATCCACACTTAGAGAAATTATCGCTTTCCCTACTAAGCACATCTAGGAAACTAACCATACTTTCAGTGTCACCCTATATGTGTCGTAACCTCGTATCTGCTAGGAATGTTATGCATAAACTCGAGCTTTTAGGTCTGCTAGCAAAATGGGCCATAGAGGTTAGTGGGTATGATATTGAGTACAAGTCCCGAACGGCTATAAAGTCTCAGATTTTGGCAGACTTGGTGGTCGACTTCACACCAGCCTTGATCCCCGAGGTCGAGAAAGAATTATTACTTACCTCGGGGACTAGCTCGAGGGTCTGGATCCTATTCACGGACGGTGCTTCCAACATGAAAGGGTCTTGGTTAGGAATCATACTAAAACACTCACGGGTAATGTAATTAGGAAATCTATTAGAACTATAAAATTGACTAACAATGAAGTCGAATATAAGGCTATGATTGCAGGTCTAGAACTAGCTAAGAGCCTGGGGTCTGAGGTGATCGAAGCCAAGTACGAGTCCCTCCTCGTTGTTAACCAAGTTAATGGGACATTTGAAGTAAAAGGAGACCAGATACGGAGATACTTGGATAAGTTGCAAGTGACAGTATATCAGTTCAAGGAGTGGACACTACAACATGTACCCGAGATCAGAATAACGAGGCTAATGCATTGGCTAATCTAGGATCGTTAGTCAAATCCGATGAATTCAATTCCGGAGAGGTGGTGCAATTGATGAGCTCGGTGATAGAGGAAGGTCATGCTGAGGTAAACTCAACAAGCTTGACTTGGGATTGGAGAAACAAATACATAGACTACCTTCAAAAGGAGAAATTTCCATCGGATCCCAAAGAATCAAGGACCCTTCGAACTAAGGCTGCCATGTTTAGCCTGGTTAGAGGAAATTTGTACTGAAGATCGTTCTTCGGGCCGTTAGCAAGGTGCTGGGGCCCCCGGGAGACTGATTAAGTAATGAAGGAAGTCCACAAGGGTACTTGCAGAAATCATTCAGGAGCGGAATCATTGGTTCAAAAATTGATCAGGGCCGGTTATTATTGTAACGAAATGGAAAAGGATGTTCAAAAGTGTAACGAGTGACAAAGGCATGCCCCGATGATCTACCAACCAGGGGAGATGCTTCATCCGGTCCTTTCTTCTTTGTCGTTCATGAAATGGATAATGGACATCATGGGTCCTTTGTCGTGGGGCCGGCAAAGCCCAATACATTTTACTTATGACTGATTATTTCTACGTGTGGGTTAAAGCATAGGCGTTCGAGAAAGTTAGGGAAAAGGAGGTCATCGACTTCATCTGGGATCATATGATATATCGGTTCGAGATACTAGCCGAGATCACGTGTGACAACGGGAGACAGTTCATCGACGGCAAGGTTAATAAGTTCTTCGAAGACCACAAAATCAAAAAGATTCTATCGACCCCTTACCACCCAAATGTGAATGTTCAAGCGGAGTCACCAAACAAAACTATACTGAAGAACCTGAAGAAGAGATTGACTGACTCAAAATTAAAGTGGAAAGAAATTTTGCCCGAGGTTCTATGGGCATATCGAACAACTTCGAAGTTGAGTACCGTTAAAATACCGTTCTCTGTAGTCTACAACACATAAGGTTTGATTCCGGTAAAGGTAGAGGAACTGAGCTTAAGGTTCCAATATTCTACGTAGATGTCAAATGACAAGGTCATGGCCACAAGCTTAAATTTAGCAGACGAAAGGCGGGAAGCCGCCCTAGTCTAATTAGCAGCCCCAAAATAGCGAATGGGAAGATATTACAACCGAAGGGCACACCTTCGACACTTCCAAGTCGAGGAAATGGTATTGAGGAAGACCACATTGCATACCAAAAACCAGAATGACGGGATACTAGGCCTGAACTGAGAGGGGCCGTATAGAGTCACCGGTATAACTAGAAAAGGCTCATACCGGTTCGAGTTCGAAAATGGTGTACAACTACCCAACAACTGGAATGTGGCACACATAAAGCGTTACTAATGCTAAGGTATGAACACTTAAACTTCTTTGTGATTTATTACGCTTAGAACTAACCCGTGCAGGTACTCAGTAAAAGTCAATTCTAAGGATTAGGTCTAAAAGAACGTGTTGTACTATTTTTCCCTTGGACTAGTTTTTTCCCGAAGTGGGTTTTATGGTAAAGTTTTTAACAAGGCAACAATAAGCGTTCTACCCTAGTTTTGAAGATCGATTCAAGATTTGAGACTACGATTATCCCTATCATATTGATAGTATTCGAGCCCTCAAAATTCAGTCTCGAATACTAGGGAGCCATCACACCCTGAGTCAAGGACTGAAGTCCTAAGTTTGGAAATTTAGAAGGCATTTCTATTCGATAGTTAAAGCCATGGCTTGAATATTAGGATTAATTATAAGGGTCAAACGGTCAAACAAACCGTTCCTGCATAGCTCATTCTCGCCATGGCAGATGTCTTTTGTACCTTCAATTACTTACACTACATTCAAAGTAATAAAAGAAATTTGTCGTCTGTATTTCATCGGTTCACATTGGCACAAATAATATTGTCATTACATTACTTATGATGAATATTGGGTTCAAAACTCTCTAAGCGTACCGGTCACCCTGAAGCGGGAACTACTACACGACAGTAAGATCAGGAAATTTGGGCTACTAAATCCCGAAGGCACCAAGCCTACAAGGCGGGGTCCAAACACGAAAGGCCACAATCAACTTAAGGGTCGAAGCATTTAGAGCTTCGTGCATAAAAAAGTAGTTCCTTACACATTTTTAATCCATGAACGATTACTTCAAACCCAGTCATGCTACTCAATCTCGAACTACAGCCATGAAAAGATCCACCTTTCGGCAAAGAATATTTGTGTTCGATTAAATCACTCGAATAATTTAGTAAAGACTTTGTTTTATGTCGAGTCCTCCGAATTCAAAACAATTCGGAGTTATTATTTAATCCAAACCTCATACGAGCCTTGGGAGAACGAACAGTTTAAGCGTGTCAAATTCTATGCTAAGGAATTAATGGCATAATATGAAGTCCAAAACGCAAGTCATATATCCTAAGTCTTAAAACATAAGCAAGTACCGAAAAGTAAAGGACGCAATATGGTGCCAAAGAGAATTTTTTTATATATTTACCAAAAAGTATATATAGAGGTACTATGAAACGGCCCCAAAATACAAAACATATAGCTACAAGAAAAAAAATAAAAATAAAAAAAGCTAAGGCATTTCTTGCCTAGTCTTCATCGGAGCCCGACTCGCTGCCCAAACCATCAGGTTAGTATATCGCTCTGGCTTCGGCTTCGAGCCTCTTCTCCTCTTCATTCTCGGCCTCCAGGTCAACTCACCAAACTTGGATATCCTTGAGAGTCTCTCTTTGAGATAGCCACTTCATATATTCGGCCTTCGTTATGACACGGGCTTTGGCTACCTCTATATCTTTCTAGTACTGGGCCAGCATGTCCTGAGCTTGAGAGGCCTCATTCAAAACCGCCTCCAATAACGCAGTGTATTCTTGGCCGAGAGCGTCCCATTATGTAACGGAGCGCAGTGTATTCTTGGCCGAGAGCATCCCGTTCTGTAACAGCCGAGTCGAGTTATGCCCAGAGCTCCTCATTGAGCTGCGACCATATGTCGGCTTTTTCTCTCATCACTCAGAGCTGTACTTTGGTCAATGCCAGGTCCTCTTTGATGGCATCCCGCTCCAAGGTCAGGAGATCCATTTTGCCCCTCAACTCCTCAACTGAGGCTTTGACCTCGGCCATTTCGGACCTAAGCTGGTCGATCAGAGTTATCTTCTCTTGGACCTGCGAGGTTGCGGCATTAGCATCTGCGTTTAACCTCTCATTATTGATCTTAAACACTCTTCCCTTTTCAACCAGAAAGGCGTGTTCCTGTTTTGTCTTTGATACCTCCTTTTTGGCTTTTTTCAGCTCGGCTTAGAGGATGGAGTGGTCCTTAAAGACTTCATCTTTTTGCTCACAAAGAGCTTTATACATGTCCTTTTGCCGGACCTGCTCCTTGAGGTCAAACTCGAGGTGACTCACCTCCGTCCTGGCCCGGTGAAATCCCTCATGGTGAAGTACCGAGGCGTGGGACACAAAAGAAAAAGGAAAATCATTAAAATGCTGCTAAGGCAGAAAGAACCCTATAAAGATACGAAGGAAAGAAGGCATACCCTATTCAGTGCCTGTTGGGCCTCGTTGAAGAGGCTCGGCGCGTCTACCTCGTTCATTTTCACTTGGTCCTCTTTGGTCGCCAAGGAATGGAGGTAGCTGGCCACTCTGACTGGCCCAGACAGCATGTTGGTATCCGTCGGGAGTGTGAATATGACCATCTTCTTCCGATCAGGGTCCACACTTGGGTCGGGAAATTGCTTTTCGACCTTTGAGCTCGAACTCGGCCCACCTAGCCCCGGTTATACAACCTTCTTCGGGATCTCCGGGTGGCCAAAACCAGAGTAGTCCTCTAGCACACCAACATGTTGAAGGCTTCATCCACGGCCTGTGATGCATCAGTTGGCTTTTCTTCAGCATCTTGAGCCTCATTTAAAGTGGTCTCTAACCAGGACGGAGACTCTCGGATATGGATGATGACGTCATCCTCGAGAGCCATTATTCTCTATTCCGGAGGGGCTTCTTGAAGTAGTAACCACATGTTCCTTCTCGGGCTCCTTAGCGGAAGGGGATTCAGCTTTATGATCGCCCACTCCGGGGCTACTAGCTCTTGTGTGGCATCGCTCGCTTCATGAACGACGAATTCCATGTCGTCATCTTCGGGGAAGCCCCTGAGCCGCTAAGGAGCTTCAGGGTCTGGGACCTTGGCACTGAAACTTTTCTTTGTGCTTTTTCTAACCCTGACTACTATCCTTTTCTTCTTCTTAGCCTCGGAAGGAGAATCCGAGGAGTCAAGGGACATTTTCTTCTTCTTCTTCGTTTTAACCTACTTCTTCACAGCAGCTTCGCCACTAGGCTGCAGCGAGGCGGAGGGTCTTTTAGAAGGAGACGAAGCCACATCCTCAGAAATTACCCAAAGTTTGGTGGTCTTGGGAAAACCTGTGGAAGGAAAAGACTTAGTCAAAATAATGATGAAATGAAAATGACTTAGAGGGAAATTCAACCAGAAGAAGAGGGACACTTACCGTGGGAACAAGTCCCCCACTTGCCTTTGGAAAGCTTGTGCCACTCACGTTCGGGATAGGTGAGTTATTTGCAGATGCCCTCGACCTACTCCTAAAACGAGAGATTGTATTGGGGACTCGAGCGACACGCATATATCAGAAAAACGAGCAATGAGAAAAGAGGGGTAAATTCAAAGGAGTAAATTAAGAGGAAACAAACTTACACGTTGAGTTCCACTTATTAGGGAACAGCAGGAACTCAGAGGGAATGAGGTATTCGGTCTTTATCTGAACAAACCTCCCCTGCCAACCTCGGTCCCTATCCTCATCGATGTAGGAGAAGGGAGCCTTATTTTCCCCTCATAAGCTTGATTAACCCCCCTTGAAAGATTCGGTGGATGTAAACATAGAGCATATGGTCGGTCGTGAGCCGGGGCTCCTCCATGTTGTTGGCAAAGTGATGGAGAAGGGTCACAATCCTCTAAAAGGACGAGTGGATTTGCCCGAGGCAGATCTCGTACCTCTTACAAAAGTCAAGAACCATCGTGTCCATCGGACCGAGCATGAAGGGAGATGTATAAACGCATAGTATCCTTTCACGTGCGTCGTGATGTCCTCATCAGGACTGGGAAAGAATACGTTTTTGCCTTCGAATTTGTTGTCCCCCCAGACCACTTGGAACATTTTCTCGGTGATGGAGCAGATATACCTCCACGCCTCCTCACCTCAGTCTCCTTGTTTTGAGGCTTTTTCGACCTTAAAATCGTTATCTGTAGTGCAGCCTCCGAGGATAAATTCTGCAAGAGAAGGTTCTAGGGTTGCTACCAAAAGGGTTGACTCGATGCCTGCGGCCAAGGTTGATGTTGAAGGAGCAATGTTTTAAGGCGCCGATTTTGAGGTTTTAACCATCTTGATCTGGGAATATGAAGATTTGAAGGTCGATATGAATGTTTGAAGTTTATATAAAGATTTGAAGATCTGGTATGAATATTTGAAGGTAAAGTATGAAGATTTGAAGATATGAAGATGTGGAGAACAATTTATGAAGATTTAAAAGATTGATGATCAAATAAAAAATTCGAGGGTAACTCAAGAAGATTCGAAATCAGAAAGTAAAACAGTGAAAATTGGAAACCGGAGCTTTTATAGGAAGAATATAATGAATGCGTGACGTTATGCATTAGGTAACTATCGAGGATGGTCAACCGGCAAATGACAAGTGTCAGAAGTCAAAGCAACGTGACTAATGAGATGTTTCAGCTCGTCAACTTGTTTATGGCGTACGAAGGAAGGAATCAAGGTCAATTAGTCACTTCTCATCATTCCTATAAACCTACTCTGCGAGAAGTGAGGGGACTATCTGTGTACGGGTAAAATAGGGGATAAATTTCCCGATGAAGAAACGAGAGTCAATGTGGTTTGACGCAGGCTCGTTTAAAGTCACTCCCGCAGATTAGAATCCAGGGGGACGAATGACGCACCAAAAATCGGACATGGCCAAACATTTAAAGAATCAAGCACAAGCAAAATAAAGAGTCGAGGCTAAAGGAAAGATAGTTAGAGAGGACGAACGAGGGGCCGAAATATTCGCCATCAACCGAATATTACGGCGCGAATCTCGCCCGATATCAACAACAGATCATTTTACTAGAAGAGAAGGATTTTTACCTTATTTAAACTTGTACTAGAATTGAAACTCCCCCACTATATAAAGGGAAGAACCTTTTCATTTTTCACCCACTGTTGGCACACATATCAAAGCAATTAAGTTTATTTTTGTGTTCAATGTGTTCTTCAACTGTTCTTTTTCTTTATTTGCAACCGAGCTCATCTTAAGGGCTCGTTCGAAACCAGTTTCAGCATTCAAATTTAAAGTCAGGATTAATCGTTCCATCATATTTGGTTTGATCGCCTTGTTTTCCTTTACTGAGCCGAGGGTCTTTCGGAAATAGTCTCTCTACCTTCACTAGGTAGGGGTAAGGTCAGTGTACACTTTACCCTCCCAGACCCCACTTGTGGGATTTCACTGGTTTGTTGTTGTTGCTTTGGTTTTCTTTAATTTAACTATTTGTTGTTCTTAGATCATTTATGCTAAAATTAAATCACGCATCCTTTAAACCGCGTACAATTTTAATTGTTACTTGTTTTAGGGATAAACAGAGAGCAAGAACGGAGGACCATTTTTCTACTTCTTTTAGCCGGACTAGCCATTTTTTCGGACAGGTGCTCGCCGAAAATGGTTAGATATAAAATGATAAATAATACTCCATAAAATGAATGGAGTAGCAGTTAAAGCAAGATAGTCACACGCTCAAAACTTATTACTAGATACGCAAAGCCACATCAAATAGTGTTCAAGCGACACATTTTTTGTCAAGTTAGAGTGTCTAATTGGTTACTCCGTAAATTTATATGTTTATCTTACAAGGGGCTATCTAGATATTTAGCCTATTTAATGCAAGTTATAAAATCATAAACATTTTACTAACTCCGGTACTTTAGGAAACTAGTAAGGAATTATATTTTATTCCTTTCAAATCTATTCTTGTTACACTTAATCTATTTATTTTATACTATATTAAAAGCACAAAGATTCTTAAAAAAATACTGTTAGCTTTTTTTACTTTTTAAAATTAGAGTTTACACTGGACAAAACAGTCATTTAACTTTTTTTAAAAAATATTTGGACTTTAAAATCAGCCAAAGTTTTATTTATAAAAGCTTTCCTTATTTGAACTAATAATGAAGTCTTCATAATTAATTCGCTTTAAAACATTTCTTATTTAATTAACTATGAAGCCATCAGAATTAATTTACTTTTCGATTGTACTTGTATTTGGTTTGTTTAGTCCGTATCTATTAATTCCTGTCATGTTATATTATTTATTATTTAGGTTTCCTTTATAACAAATACTACCGTCATCATGAAATCCAAGTAAAACTCTGACACTTAAAAAATTTAGGTTTAAAAGTTCTTTTGAAAATCAAAAGAGTGACACCTTTTTATTCTAAGACTTGGAATCTTTCTAAGTTTACGTTACTCCTATTCTCAATTCTTCATGGACGCTTGGTTAAGCACCTTTGTAAGAAGCCACTAAATTCATATTTTCCATTGTTGGAGTTTGCAACAGTGAAGAAAGAAGGAAAAAAGGCATTGTGCTGCTACTGAATTCACTATAAATTTCTCGAAAAGGTATCATCAATCCTATATAATGTTTTAATTTTCTTCAGTTTGTTGATTTTATGTTAATTTTTCCTTCCTTTTTTCCCTTGAATATGTCTTCTTCCAATACACCGTAAGAAAGAGAAAGAATCATACTGATTATATATATATATATATATATATATATATATATACACACACACACACACTGTCTATTTGCAACAAAGGAAAAAAAAAAGGAAAAAGGAAAAGAATGCAAATAATCAAACACACAGAAGATCGAAGAATTGACAATAAAGAAAGAATGCCCTCAGAGTATAACAATATTCTTAACATATCTTAAGTAAATAAAAAAGGAAAATATTAAAGAATGAGACATGATTAGATACATCATTCAAATATAAAAAGAAAATTATTTATATAGGTAAAAGGTTTTTCTAATTATATACTTTCTGTTAAACGCAACATGTGAAAAACAATGGTTTAGAAGTTTATGAGATTTAAGCGCTTATGCTTTGATTATCTTCAAGTTTCTTTCAACTTCATATTTCTCTTCCTCCTATTGAACTTATTTGCATCATCTAAATGAACACGTGTGTACAATTTGATTGAAGTATTTAAATATAGCTCAAAAGCATTTTGATTCACAAACGATTTGTTCGCTCGAACTTAATGATTCGACCTTTCAACTTTTTGTATAGAATTTGATTAGCTTGGTTAGCTTTAATGTTTATTTGTGGAATTTTTTAAATTCACTTGCAGATTTTGTTGATCATCTACTTGCAAACTGTAGTAGGGTATGAGAAATTTGTGTGCAATCCCAAAATGCTTCGCCCTTAATTTAATATCACTCTTTCAATCTAAGTGCTTTATATTTTAGTTATTCGTGGTTGAATATTGGCACAACATTAGTCTATCTTTAGATTATAAATTGTCAAAAATAGTTAAAAGATACTTATTTTTCCTTGATTAAAAGTTATATAATATTTTAAGAGTTGATGCAATCTCTTTACTTTCTAACTGACCAAAAGTTTCAACTTTTCAATTTACTATATTATACTTTTATCTTATTTTACACTTTCACGTATTGTCTATGAGGTTTTTAAAAATAATTTACTTATTAAAAATAATATAAACACGCAACGCGCGTACCTTAAGACTAGTGATTTAGAAACTCTAAGGAGAGATAAAGAAAATTTTGAGAAGTATATAAAAAGTAATTTAGTCAAGTAACTCTTATAATTAATACTATTAAGTACTTTTCTTAATAAATATATAAAAATCTTAGAAAACAAATAATAAGGACAGAATGCAACAATAAAGGAAGCTTCAGACCAAATTTGCAAGTAAAAAGACAAAAAGGGAAAGGGGGAGGGAAGGGGTGGTGGGGGAAGAAGAAAGAAGATATGATCGATGACTTCTGAACCAATCAACAAGCGTAATTCAATTCGAGAAAGACCAAGTAGTTGATATTGGAAAGTGGAGTGTGATCCATACCTCTTTATTCTCTATCTGTTAATTTCCATCCTTAAATGACTAATTGCAAAAGGACAAACTAAAATAAGACATTAGGCACATAAAGTAATACTACTCCTATCTTAAATTATGTGTCACTTTTTATTTTTTGCAATTTAAACTATGTAAAATTTGTTTGATAATGTATTTTCTTTTATCATATTAACCTGTGAAGAATTTCAATTTTATAATGCTTTTTATATATGTTCTGAATATTTATACTTCAGATTAAAATATTAAATTGATCTAATTTAATTTAGCTTCGATAATTTATTAAATTAATAACAGAGAAGAAGTACCACTCGTGCCTCAAGTTGCACACATGATTTCTTAGCACTTGATATAATCACCTTGCTGACTTACATGCTCTCATATCGTTTGAATTCATAATTTCTTATTTCATATTTCATTTTTAAGTTAAATAGAATTTGATCCTTTTTCATGTTTTATATCCACATGGTTTATTTACATTACATTAAGTATGATGAATTGGTAATAATATTAAAAATATAAAGTAAACAAAGGAATTTAAAGAGTCAACTCAGTTCGAATTTGAACAAGAATCACCCCTAGGCTACTTACATGAGCCAGACTAGCTAGACCAACTAGCTTGTCTATGTCGTAACTTACTATCAATGTAACCAATGCCTAATACCAAAATCCTCGTCTATTTTATATTTCCTCCGTTCCATTTTATGTGATTAAGCTCAAATTTTGAAAGTCAAATATTTTAATTTTGATCGTGAATCCAGACACAGAATCTTTAAAGTTTTTTAATTTTTATATTTGAAAATTTTCTAAAAAGTATTATAAATCATAATAATTAATAATTCATAACATCTAAAAGATAATTAAAAAATCACGATCAAATAAAAATTCGTCTGACTTTCGAAATTTGAATTCCGCCGTATAAATGAAGATAGAGGAAGTATATTACAAAAGAGTCATGACGACGACATATATAGAAACCAACAAACCAAAAAAAAGTTACTTACTATATATCTATGAACCAAAATAGATACATATAAAACAAACATGCAAAAACTAGTAAGGTAGCATTGCCTAATATCAAAGATCCTCCATCTATAACTGTATATATATTAGAAAGGTGTCATAATTATACCTAAAGAATATAGATACAAACCAACAAACCGAACCATTACTATAAACATCTTTGGACCATAATAAATTTGCTAAATTGAGAGTAATAATACAATAAAATATAGACCTCTCAATGAAAATCATAATTAGACTGTTTCCACTTAATTAATTAGCATATGTTGCTTTGAATTATTCTTTTGGTCTATCAACTTTTAGCAAATTATAATTTAGTCTCCGTTATATGATTATATCAACTAAGCATATCTTAATTTAAGTACAGGAAAACGTACCCTATGTTACTGTTATTGTTTGTAAGGGTTATTTCTATAAGTTTCACTCCAAATTTTAAAAGAATATTTTAGATTTCGATAATTTTAAAGACTACTATTTCACTCCCAAAATATGAATTAACTGTACCAAAATAACCCCATTGCTTATGTTAGTTTTACTTGTTTTTTAGCAATCATTTATCAATCACGTCAAAGTTTTGGTAGTTTGCTAGTTAAGGAACTAGCAATTCAAATTTAATATATTAAAAATGTTAAATTATGTGTTGTCTAACTAATATTACCATATAACACGATTGATTTCTAATCGTATAAACTTCTAATGCTCTTTCACTTTACAAAAAGTTGGCAGATTTCCTCCATATATTTCGGTTCATGCCGTAATCTTTCAGAATGACCATATGACTATTTATTTATATTTACCGCTTATATTTTATGCAGTTTATTTTTATTATTTTTCTTATTTTATTTTGAGATGATGTGAGTTGAACTAAAGAAAAAAATAAAAATTCATATTGCGGATCCCAACTTTAGTTGGGACATAGGCGTAATTGTTGTTATTATTATTATATACTTATACAAACCTCTCCTTTAATAAATACAAACTTTGAGTGTGAATTAATGTGTTATTAACTCCGTATTTCAAACCTCGTTTTCTTCTAATTAATTAATACAGAATTAGTGCAAATATCGGTTTCTTCTAAGGAGTATATTTTTCCACCCAAGAAGATGTCCACAGTTTTCTTCGTTTAGACTTCCATCTTTTTGAGCAAAATTTGAAAAGTAACCATTATTCAGTGACGAAGAAAACGATAGTAAGTTAGCCACAACTATGTCTTTATCTCTTACTTTTTATTTATGTTAATTTTTTGTTTTTTTCCAGAAAAGTGTCTAACATATGTAAGAAGGTACCTGTGTAACAACAGGAAAATATTATCTATGTCTTCTGTTATTTTCAAGAAAAGAGTCGTAAGTACTAACTTATGTAAAAAGGTTAGCATATACCAAAAAGAGAAAAGGTTATCTATGTTTCTTTCAAGAGGCACATGATATACTAGCATACGTGAAAAGTTACCTATATACCCAAGGAAAAGGCTGTCTATGTTTTCCTTTTCTAGAAAAGAGTCATATGTATACTAACACAGAAACCTAACCTAGCCATAAATGTATACTTTTATCTCTTCCTTTTCAATGTTTTTACCAAAAAGATTCTTTGTTATGTTTTTCTTTAATTATAATCAACTAGGTATTCGGAATTTGCTAGCATTAATCAGAATTTGCGTTGTATAAAGTTTATTAAACGGAAAAATGCTCTATATCAGGAAATTCTTCATTCGTAAGGTTCAAAATCAAAATATCTGACTAAAAATAGAAGTATTTCATTCATTTCAACAACAACAACAATAATAAACCTAGAGTAATCTCTTAAGTGGGGTTTGGGTAGGGTAGTGTATATGTAAATCTTACCCCTACCTTGAGAAGCTAGGGAGACTATTTTCGATAGACTCTCGACTCGAAAGAAGATGAAAAAAAAAAAGCAGTAATAACAAGAAATAACACCAACAATCCAATAAGAACATCGAAGCGAAATAAACAACAAGTAATAGTAATAGAAAACTACGAATAAGGAAATACAAGATTAACACTAATTCTACTAGTATAGACAAGGAAAACGCTCGACTACCTAATCTTTTACTCTAGTTTTCGACCTCCACACCCTTATATCAATGGTCATGTCCTTGGTAAGCTGAAGCATCGACATGTCTTGCCTATCACCTCTTCCCAATACTTCTTTGGCCTACCTCTACCTCTCCTACGACTCGCCGAGGCCAACCTCTCACACATTCTCACTGGGGCATCTGTGCCTCTCTTCACATGCTCGAACCATCTTAGCCTCGCTTCCCGCATTTTGTCCTCTACAGGGGCCATATCCACGTTGTCCCGAGTAACTTCTTTTCTAATCTAATCCATCATAATATGCCCCCACATTCATCTCAATATCCTCATTAACTTCTGCCACCTTCATTTTCTGGATATATATTTTTTAACTGTCAACACTTTGCGCCATACAACATAGTCGCTCATTCATTTCACCACCCAATATGTTATCTCTTCCTTTTCTATGTTTTTTTTATTTCAAGAATAGTTTCTATATTAGATAAAATATGTAAAAAGGTTACCTATTGACCAAAAGAGGAAAAATGGGTTATCTTTATTTTTTGTTTCTTTTCAAAAGAGTCGCATGTTATACAGCCAGATCTCTCTATAACATCATCGCTATATAACAATCATTTATGATAAGCCAAATTTTTATGGAATCAATTTTTATGATGTGTTATAATATATGTTCTCTATTACAGCACTTCTGTATACGGTAAAAATCGGTCTCAGAAGATGGATAAATTAGGAAGCAATGTGTGTCAATCAGCGGTGATTCAACCATGTTCACACCAGATACAAACCTGTGGCCAGATAAGATGTTGCCACCATATACAAACCTGTGGCAGGATAAGATGCAATTCAAGATATGACTGTTACTGAAATATTACAAAAGACCCCAAGATTTCTCCCTTCTTTATTAGCCTTTACTAGGTTTCATTACCCTTTATTAATTTTTATTACCTTTTATTGTAGCATTACTATTGGAAATCAATTGGTAGATCATACACCCCATAGCTCTAGTATAAATAGAGGCTTACATTCTATTGTAAGACGTCACGAAAGACTAATAGAAAAAGACTAGTATTCTCTCTCTCTCTCAAGCTTTATACAAGTGTTGTCGAGATTTTTCATTTATTTCTTGATCCCGATGGGAGCATTCGAAAGCCCAGGCTTGTATTTTCTTCAATTGTTCTTATTTTAATCGCTTTATTCTTCATTACTTTATTTTGTCGGATCAATTTAATCTATGTGTCTATAAACCACGTTACAAATTCAATTGTATCGGTTTTTTGATAAACAGTTTGGTGCCCACCATGGGGCATAGACTATTGTGGTGTTATTTTAATCTGTTCATCTTATACTAACGTGCTTTAAAGGTTTTATCTGTTTTAAGCATACTACAGTTATGGCACACAATGATATTAACAACTCGCTCAATGTTGGAACAAACTACCACGACAAGCACGTGGACAATCTCCATGATGGAACTCAACAGGATGGTTAAACTAGTGAAACCCGTCTCGATGAGAATGAGTCAACTCCTAACTATGTAAAAAGAAAAATTCTACATGGGAGGAGTCATATCCTTGATGCTATGGATGGTGAGCCGGCAGCTATTACCATGAAAATGTTGAGAGCACAACAATGAGAAATTATGGACCATCTGTCAAAACAAGACCGGATAATGACTGAGCTTCAACAAGCAATACCGGCGACTTCAAATTGTCACGACCCATAATCTAACTAGTTGTGATGGCACCTAACCCAACCCGCTAGATAAGTCAATTAGTAACAATCCAATTCAAATGAGATTAACCGAGAAAATAAATGATGAAATAATTGAGCTTTTATACAAAAATCCCAAGGATCGGTAGTAAAAATCATGAGCTTCTAAGATTTAGAGTTTACAAAGCTAGTATGAAATAAATACATCATCTGTTCAAAATATACATAAACAGATTTATAAATCTAAAGCTACCAAGAATAAGAGGCAGCTATAACCGGAACACAGGTATATCTCCAATGCCAGCTCCCACCATGCGCAGCAAAATCAACTCCTGAATGTGCATGCAAGGTGCAGAAGTGTAGTATGAGTACAACCGACCCCATGTACTCAATAAGTACCAAACCTAACCTTAGGTTGAAAGTAGAGACGAGCTTGGACAACGGGTAGAGTCCAACAATAGCCAAGAATAACTCGTAACCATATAATAAAAGCAGTACAAGTAATAACTCAAATATATGATGCTCAGCTCATTCATAGTTACGGAAAATAAGCATGCTTTTCAGGTATAACCGTAAAATCCAAATCTTTCACCGAAATCACCAAAATATGAGTATATCAGACTACTGTAATTTTTTCCAAAAACTTTCAACAACAGACAATATATTTCATTCTCAGATAGCATGAGGAAAATACATCTCTATGCCTACATGTTAATGTGCATATGAAGTCATGAATGCCACAAAATCGTATAGCATGAGGAAATGCATCTCTATGCATGTATGTCAAGTATGCATGTCGAATGCAATGCATCACAATAATGAACCCATGTACTCACACTCTCAGAGTACTCAATCTCACCGTCTCACACTACGACTCATCACGCTCAATCACTCAGAACTGTACAGTACCTGCGCTCACTGCTGGTATGTCAAACTCCGGAAGGACGGATCCTGCCTAAGCGCTAATATAAGTTAACATAGCCTGTTGCGGTATACATCCCAATCCCATCGTGAATAAATAAAACCTGCTGCGGCGTGCAGCCCGATCCCATCATGAATCAATAAAACATGCTGCACCGTGCAGCCCGATCCTATCATGAATCAATAAAACCTGTTGCGGCGTGCAGCCCGATCCCATCATGAATAAATAACAATCTGATCCCATCATGAATCAATAAAACCTGCTGCGCCATGCAGTCCGATCCCATCAATATCACTCACAATCCAGTCCTCAGGCCCCAACTCAGTCATCAATCTCTCCAATCTCTCGGTCTCACAAATCTCATGTCAATCGGTCCAAACAATGATAACATGATGTGACAACAAATGATAACAGAGACTGAGATATAATATGCAATGAATGAATATGACTGAGAATGTAATTGCAATTTAAGCAAATAACTCAACAGCAGAGATGACCTTAGTGGGTCCCAACAGAAAAAGTTTATAGCCTAAACATGATTCACAGCTCATATAATCAAACAAGCAGGGAGAATATGGAGGTAACAAGATATAACAGCAAAACAAGTCCCGACATAGTTTAATAGTCGACTAAAAGCATGATTTCTTCAGTGTACGCCCACACGCTCGTGACCTAGCATGTGTGTCACCTCAATACATCTTTTATAACGCAGTTCCCAGGTTTAAATACCCTTCAAATCTAAGTTTAGATATGGTACTTATCTCAAACAAGCCGAATCCAATACCGAGCAAGCCAAACAAAACTCTAAAAACACCATCTCGCGCATACCGACCTCCGAACGGCTAGAAACTAGCCAAAAGCAACTCAAGAACATCAAATAATGCCAAAGGAAACATACTTAATCGACAAAGGCTAAATCTTTAATCTAAAATCCTAAAGTCAACCAAAAAGTCAAACTCGGGCTCATACCTCGGAACCCGACAAAACTCACAAAATCCGACAACCCATTCAATTACGAGTCTAACCATACTGGTTTCACTCATATCCAACTGCGAATCGATTTCCAAGACTCAAAAGTTTACTTTATGAAAGTTTAGACAAAACCCCCCAAATTTCCCTTTCGAAATTATCAATTAAATACCAAAGACGAAGATAGAATTACGGAATAAAATCAATACTGAGTATACAATACTTACCCCAATTCATGTGGTGAAAATCGCCTCCAAAATCGCCTAAATATGAGGCCTATAGCTCAATATATGATAAAATGCACAAACCCTCGAGTTTATACTATTCTGCCTAGACCTTTTCGCATCTGCAATAAATGAGCTACTTCTGTGGCGTCGCTTATGCGACATGACATCCGCTTCTGCGACATGACATCTGCTTCTGAGAGAACAACTAAAAAATCGACCCTTGCAACTGCGGACAAAATATCCGCTTCTGCAACATCAAAGGCATGACAAGGAATGCGCATCTGCACAACGTCCCACTCCTGCGCTTAGAAAACCGTATCTATGCCATCACAGATGCGTTGATTCCTCCGCATTTGTGGACTCCTGTTCCAGCTCCACTATCCGCTTCTGCAACTCCTTTGCCGCGTTTGTGGCTCCGCACCAGCACCCATAGCTCCACAGCTGCGGTCACACCAGAACCCCTACCAAACCAGCCTAGCCAAAATGATCCAAAATGATCTGAACCTCGTCCGAAACTCATCGGAGTCTCTCGGAATCCCTTCTGAATATACCAACAAGTCCCATAACATAACACGGACCTACTCGAGGTCTCAAATCGCCTGTAACAACATCAAACCACGAATCACACCTCAAATCGAACTTAATAAATTTTTGAACTTTCAACTTGCAAACCTCGTGCCGAGCCATATCAAATCAACTCAAAATAAACTCAAATTTTGCACACAAGTCCAAAATGACATAACGAAGCTATTCCAATTCCCGAAACCACGATCCGAACCCGATATTATCAAAGTCAACTCTCGGTCAAACTTATGAACATTCCACAACTTCAAATTGCCAACTTTCGCCAAATAGTACCGAAACCTTCTAGAAATATTCAAATGCAAATACGAGCATACGCCCAAGTCCATAATCACCATCCGGACCTAACAGAACCATCAAAACTTCGATCCGAGGTTAAATACACAAAAGTCAAATTTGGTCAACTCTTCCAACTTAAAGCTTCCTAGTTGAAAATTATTCTTCCAAATCAATTCCGAAACACCTGAAAACCAAAACCGACGATTCACACAAGTCATAATACATCATATGAAGCTACTTAAGACTTCAAACCACCAAGCGAACTGCAAATGCTGACTGGCCAGGTCGTTACATTCTCCCCCACTTAACATACGTTCATCCTCAAACGTGCCAAGAGTTATACAAAAGCTGTCAAATCACTATGTAACCTTACCATGCATATACCTGGGGGTGATCCCACGTCACCCCAATCCATGTAAGCCTGACAACACAACATAATTGAAGATAATTACTTCAACCTTAGCCCATAAACCTTGGTACCCAATTTCCAACATCTAGAATTTCTTACAAGACCCGAATCTCACATGTGCACACTGTATAAGTTTGAACAAGTTGTATCAAGCCATAACGATAACGCAAGATAAAATCATATGATACCACATAACTCTCATACTTGTAGAAATAATTTCCAATCACCGTAGCTGCTTAAAATAAATCTGCTACAGGTAATAAGCCTCATATCAATTAAAGCCTCGTTCAAAACCTTCGTATATTGCAGATGATGAAAAAAAAACGTAGAAACTCATAACCACTCATCAGATAAACAAGTCATGCAGCTCTCTCTCTCTCTCGTTCGACAAGAGCCAAAGCCAAACTCTAAGCTGACTTATGATATTATCCTTCCAAGCATACCGCAATCGAGTCTGATAGCAATCACTTCAGGCCCAAAGACTTCATCTCATCAAATACAAGCCACTCTACTGACAAGACACAACAATACTACCTAGAGCCACAAATCGTGCAATCCGTGCACCAATAGGCAACAACTCAAATGTACTCAAACATGGAAAATGACTCAAATGATAAAACAGTCCCGCAAGCTCAAAAAGTACCACCACAAACTCAATGATATGAACCCATCACACATGGTAGAACCAAGACACACGAATCTATCACAAAGGATCATATCTCAACATAACACTATTGCAAAGCATGACCCCATCCAAACACCGGTTTTTATGAAATACCTTGAGCTACAATGCTCAAAATCAACAACCACACACAATTCAACATCAAATACATGAAGTGCGTGACCATAACCATGGAGAAGTGAATACCACAGTATACCACAACCCGGAAAGACCATAACCAAGGCGCAATCAACCATTCAATACCTCAATAACCATCTTGCTCGAATTTCACTACAAGGCCCAAACAGAACCACATCATATGTGCATATAACCAACTAATCACAACCCCTCGTAGTATATAAGAGTAGCACATAGAACATATTAGAACACGAACAAGCTCAACTCTAACCGAATGCCCCACACCTCAACACTAACAGTTATGAGTCGACAAATCCTACCTCGTGTAGAATGCACATCCTTATTGGGCCTACCCATGGGCCCCCAAATCAACTCCGATCATCCCCAAATAGATAAATAGCCTTCCAAAATCCCATAATGATCTAACCATAACACGTGCCACCATCTAGCTAACTTTGGCCACATCTTCCCAGTCCGCAACCCCGAAATAATCTGCTTTTGACAACTCCTACTCTCCAAATCCATAGAACACATGGATCACCATAGCTGATCCCAATCTAACACTCGAATGACTAACATCTCCCATACACAATCATCCCACGAGAAATACTTCCATAATTCTTTCGTGCCACATAGCAAAATTTGAACATCAGTAGTCGATCAACCAGGCGAGTACCATAATACCAATGAAGCATCTGTAAGTCAGGACACAATGTGCCTTCTAAAATTCTCACCCTTCTCAGGAAATACCAAGTTGTAATAGCATTCATCTAATCATCTGGAACCGTCCATGCTGTCTAAGAATTCATGACTTCCCTTTTGATACTAAACCGTATACTTGCACATGAAAATCCTAATCTCACACCACACACCGCATCTATCATGCCATCATATGAAAAGCACGAGAATCTCATAATCAACTCTGAGTCACAAGCATAATACATACCCGATTAGTCAGAAACCTTCCACTTGATCCCATCCCGGAGAAAATCACAGCACGCAACATACCCCCCATACATGTAGATAATATACATCTCAAGTTTAATGCCTTGCACATAAACAAGGCATTAAACTAAATCCATTTAACTCGACCAAGTCACGCAGGTCGCCAAACCCAAGAGTATTGCCACAAAATACTTGCAAAGCCTCATCCCATCATAAGAACCAAAAGAACCGATCATTTCCATTACCATGCTAATCCGATCTACCACCAAGCTGTCCTATTTCTCCGAGTTCCTTCCAAATTGCCTTCAAGTTACACTCCTCCTTGCCATTACACTACCATCCTTAACCTAAAGTTCAATACAAGAGATCCTAGCATAAAACCACACCGTCCTAAGGCTCATAAGTCGTTGTGTTCCCTCTTAAGCACCCCAAAAGTACAATAAACGAGACATCCACTCTGAAGAGACCTTCTGTGAATATAAACTTTAACTTCATGATACTGAAATGTAGAATCCGTAATGATATAGAAATATCGCGAGCCTCGACACTATCCAATGCAAATCTCAATTTTCTAGCCATATGCAAATCTGAAAAATTCTCAATTGCCGCATATAAATCTTGAATCCATTAGAATATTCTCGAGAGTCATCCATTCTGCTCAAATATCAATTGCACTGACCAAATGAGCTGAACGGCCTGTACGTCATTAGCACGACAACACCCAAAGAAGTAATACACACCTCTAAGCAACCAAGTGAATCCCTTTTCTTAGTACATTACATTCGTCACGAATAGTAACTTACACCATTCAAGACCTCTATATATCCATAAGGTGAAATGCATCCTGCATCCAAAAATTTCCTAGCTTAAGTCATCCTCAAAACCAACATCTGCAAGTCATAACCGATCTACAAGTATGCTTCAGACCAAAACCAATACAACACGTAACTATGCAATCTAATTGATGATGGTAGACTCCCCCACTTGGCTCAAAGCCATAGAATAAAACATCCGATAACTCACAATACCCATACTCTATTACTGCCATAATCTCGCACTAAGATTCAATAAAATCCTTCACAAGCTCCTGCAAAACAACCCATAAAAATGTCTCAAATCATCTGCTAAGCTTGCATTCATCCTCATGACAGTTAGGTCAACTTTCTCAACCAATCCAAACTCAAATCGCAACACATATAACCCACTAGTAGAAAATAAACCCTCAACACAACATCATAAGGATCACACACCTGTAGATTACCCCGCAGGTGATACTCACCTGCTTAGCCTCAAACTGACATCTCTCTATACCCTTTCACAACCACAACTACTATGCAATCACTTAATCTTTCTGAGTCTAAACTCATCAACAAGACATAAGAATTTAATTCGTTCCACAAATAAATAACACGAAAGATCCCTCAACACGGTCATAACTCGAGACTGTACAATACATCAAAACAGAATTCAAGCATCCCATAGTCCTTTCCACATCCCAAGCAAACTCTTCTCGCCACATCTAGACCATCTGAACACATACTGCAATCACGTCATACTCTTCATGCAGCCATCCAACCACTCACCGAGCCATAAATTCCACTCATAGGGACAAAACCGGACATATAAGCCCAAAAGCACATGCTCACACAACTAAAACTACCGAGCTTAAGCTGTAGTCTAAAGCTAGCCTCAAGTCCTCCAAACTGGCCCATCACCAAAACTCAGAAAATGCATCTCGCCTCTCATCCATGGAATCGCAAGATATCGATGCACAGCTAATGCTAAACTCTCACAAACACATACGAGTGAGTTGAAGGAATTCAAAGAGATACGCTTCAAGCTGAATCAATGTCGCGTGATAAGGAAATAGAGATGAAAAGTTTATCCTAGATGCCCTGTAGCCTCTCGAATATAGGTATGGACGTCATCATACCGATCCGTAAGACTCTACTAGACACTTGCTCATAACTCATAAACCTATGAACCTAGAGCTCTGACACCAACTTGTCACGACCCAAAATCCAACTAGTCGTGATGGCACCTAACCCAGCCCGCTAGGTAAGCCAATTAGTAACAATCTAAATGAAATGAGATTTACTGAGAAAATAAAAGATGAAATAACTAAGCTTTTATACAAAAATCCCAAGGATTGGCAGTACTAATCATGAGCTTCTAAGATTTCGAGTTTACAAAGTTGGTATAAAATAAATACATCATCTATTCGAAATATACATAAATAGATTTATAAATCTAAAGCTACCAAGAATAAGGGGCAGATATAACCGGAACACAGGTACATCTCCAATGCCAGCTCCCGCCATACGAAGCAACATTAGCTCCAAAATGTACACGCAAGGTGAAGAAATGTAGTATGAGTACAACCGACACCATGTACTCAATAAGTAACAAACCTAACCTTAGGTTGAAAGTAGTGACGAGCTTGGCAACGGTCAAAAACCAACACCAATAGCCAAGAACAACTCGTAACCATATAATTAAAGCAGTACAAGTAATAACTTAAAGATATGATGCTCAGCTCATTCACAGTTACGAAAAATAGGCATGCTTTTCAAGTGTACCAGTAAAACCCAAATCTTTCACCGAAATTACCAAAATATGAGTATATCAGAAAACTGTGATTTTTTCCAAAAAACTTTCAACAACAGATAAGATATTTCATTCTCAGCTAGCATGAGGAAAGTACATCTCTATGCCTACATGTCAATGTGCATATGAAGTCATGAATGTCACAAAACCGTTTAGCATGAGGAAACACATCTCTATGCATGTATGTCAAGTATGCATGTCGAATGCAATGCATCACAATGATGAACTCACGTACTCACGCTCTCAGAGTACTCAATCTCACCGTTTCGCACTCCCACTCATCACGCTCAATCACTCAGCTTTGTACGGTACCTGCGCTCACTGTTGGTATGTCAGACTCCAGAGGGGCTGATCCTGCACAAGCGCTAATATAAGCCAACATGGCCTGTTGCGGCGTGCAGCCCGATCCTATCATGAATCAATAAAACTTGTCACGGCGTGCGACCCGATCCCATTATGAATCAATAAACCTTCTGCAACATGCAATCCGATCCCATCATGAATCAATAAAACTTGTTGCGGCATGCAGCCCGATCCTATCAATATCACTAACAATCCGGCCCTCAGGCCTCAACTCAGTCATCAATCTCTCTAGTCTCTCGGACTCAGAAATCTCATGCCAATCAGCCCAAACAATGGTAACATGATGTCATAACAAATGATAACAGAGACTGAGATATTATATGCAATGAATGAATAAGATTAAGAATGTATTACAATTTAAGCAAATAACTCAACAACAGAGATGACCTCAGTGGGTCCAACGGAATAAGCTTATATCTGAAACATGATTTCTAACATGATTAATATCTCATATAGTCAAACAATTAGGGAGAACATTGAGGTAACAAGATATAAAAGCAAAAGAAGTCCGGTCGTAATCTAATAGTCGACTAAAATCATGATTTCCTCGGTGTACACTCACACGCTCGTTACCTAGCATGTGCGTTACCTCAATACATCTTTTATAACACAGTTCCCAGGTTTAAATACCCTTAAATCCAAGTTTGGACATGTTACTTACCTCGAACAAGCCGAATCCAATGCCGAGCAAGCCAAATAATACTCTAGAAACGCCATCCCGCACGTACCGACCTGTGAATAGCTCAAAACTAGCCAAAAGCAACTCAAGAACATCAAATAATGCTAAAGGAAACAAACCCAATTGATAAAGGTTGAATCTTTAATCAAAAGCCCAAAGTCAACCAAAACGTCAAACCCGGGCCCGCACCTTGGAACCCGGCAAAACTCATAAAATCTGATAAACTCACTCAACGACGAGTCCAACCATACTAGTCTTACTCAAATCCGACTCTGAATCGATGTCCAAAACTCAAAAATTTACTTTATAAAAGTTTAGACAAAAACTCCCAAATTTCTTTTTAGAAATCATCAATTAAATGCCAAAGACAAAGGTGGAATCATGAAATAAAATCAATACCGAGTATAAAACACTTACCCTATTCCATATGGTGAAAATCACCGAAATCCGAGGTCTATAGCTCAATACATGATAAAATGCACAAACCCTCAAGTTTATACTATTCTGCATAGACCTTTTAGCATTTGCGATAAATGAGCTGCTTATGCGACATGACATCCGCTTCTGCGGGAATAGCTAAAAAATTGACCCTCGCACCTGTGGACAAAAATCTGCTTCTGTGACACCGCAAGTGTGATAAGAAATGTGCATCTACGCAACGTCCCGCTCCTGCGCTCAGAAGCCCGCATCTGCGCCATCGCAGATCTGTTGAGTCCTCCGCATCTGCGAACTCCTGTTTTAACTCCACTCTCCGCTTCTGCGACTCATTTGCCGCTTCTGCGACTCATTTGCCGCTTTTGCAGCTCCGCACCAGCGCCCATAGCTCTGCAGATGCAGTCACACCAAAACCCCTGCCAAACCAGTCTAGCCTAAATGATCCAAAACTATCCGAACCTCGTCTGAAACTCATTCGAGCTCCTCGGAACCCCGTCCGAATATACCAAAAAGTCCCATAATATAACACAAACCTACTCAAGGCCTCACATCACCCGTAACAACATTAAAATAACGAATCGCACCTCAAATCGAACTTAATGAACTTTCAACTTCCAAATTTCATGCCGAACCATATCAAATCAACTCGAAATGAACTCATATTTTGCACACAAGTCCCAAATGACATAACAAAGCTATTCCAATTTTTGGAATCATAATTCGAACCCGATATTATCAATTTCAACTCTCGGTCAAACTTGTGAATATTCTAAAATTTCAAATTGCTAAGTTTCGCCAAATAGTGCCGAAACCTTTTAGAAATATCCAAATGCAAATCCGGGCGTACACCCAAGTCCAAGATCACCACCCGGACCTAATAGAACCATCAAAACTACGATCCGGGGTCAAATACACAAAAATCAATCTTGGTCAACTCTTCCATTTAAAGCTTCCTAGTTGAAAATCATTCTTTCAAATCAATTCTGAAACACCTGAAAACCAAAACCGACGATTCACACAAGCCGTAACTCATCATATGAAGCTACTTAAGATTTCAAATCATTGAGCGAAGTGCAAATGCTCAAAATGACTGGTCGGATTGTTACACCAAATAATTCAAATGGTGGAGTTCGATTCCCTACCGGCGCCCCTATAAATCAAACGGCACCAAGAATCGGTAACACCATTATCCGGGGAAGTTCAGAAGAAACAACGATCAAGTAGGTGGTGCCGGTAGTGGATTTGAAAATGAAAATAACGCAGACGATTCTTTCAAAGCCAAACTCATGAGGTTTATGAGGGAAATAAATGCTCGAATGGATCAAAATGCTAAAGAATTTCATGCTCGAATAGATCAGATTCCAGGAGCACCTCCTCTCCTAAAGGGTCTAGATTCGAAGTGCGGCTCCGAAGTTGATTCCAAAGAGATTCAAAATGCCGAGTATTCCAAAAGTATGATGAAACATCGGATCCACAGGAACACATCACAACTTACACCACAGTTGTGAAGGAAAATGATTTGGCTCCGCATGAGATCGAATACTAAATTGACTAAAGAAATTTGGCAAAACTCTAAAAAAGGGCTTTAAAATGGTATTCACTTTTACCTAAACACTAAACTGATTCTTCTAAAATACTTGTAGATTCTTTCATTAAAGCTCATGCTGGAGCAATAAAAGTTCAAGCTAGGAAAGGAAATATTTTCAGAATCACACAAGGAGACTTAGAGTTGTTGTGAGAGTTCGTGATAAGGTTCCAACGGAAACACATGTTGTTCCTGGCAGTACCGGATAGATGGGCAGCAGAAAGGGTCTCAATCCATTAAGCTCTGATGCCTCAAGGAATTAAAGGAAAGATTGTCAGAATTTCAAGCAACAACTTAGGCAGATGTTCATAACAAGTACGAGTCAAAGATTCGCGTAGAAGATGATCAGGTAATTACATCGACTTCTTCTACAACCTAGAATCAAGGTCAACAATACTTTGATTGGAGGCATTCAAGACATCGGTTTGAACCATATCGTTTAGGATCATGGACAGACAAGAGGCAGGAATGTTCTCGTAGCGAGTCACTAGAAAATTACTTCGATGAATGATAGTGATGTCTAGGAAGACTGGGGACTTTTATATCTGAGCAATAGAAACTGCAACACTAAATACCGAAAGCATATGAAGATGGATCCGGAATAGTCCGGATAGAATGCCGGAGATAGCACGAACTGGCTCCGGAATAAAGAAAAGGACTGGGGACTACCAGATAAAGAACCGGGGACTGCCATATAGCCCCAGGGAAAAATAAATAGAAGGAATCAGAATCAAAAACCGGCTAGACCTAATAGATGTTAGCCCGATCGAAATTCTCTTACAATGAATTTTTGTTCTTTTTCTGTAAATTGTCGCATATACAAAGTTGTAAACACTTGTGTACGGTCAAGGAATAGAATGAAGCAAAACTTGCACTTTCTAAAAATATTCTCGTATGTGTTTGAATGAACAAAATCATTCTTAATTTTTCCTCATACTTAGAAGCAAAAAAAGGGACTACAATTCCGAACAATTGTGCCCGAATAAAAATGAGACGTCCTCTCATTAACACCGTAAACATAAAGGGCCATCTCTTATAAAGCTATCAAAATTAAATGGCTAAAGGTCGGATGCCTTGTTCTTCGATCACAAAATTAATCGGATGCATTAAATTTTCGGACTTTATCAAAATTAGAAGTATAAATTCCTGGTCATTAACATCCCTAGTCTCTAAGGCTGTGAGATTATAAAGTTTTGGGTACAACTAAAAATCCAAGAGTCAAAACTCAAAGAAAAGTTTTTGGGTGTGACTAAAAACCCAAGAGTGAAAACTAAAAAAAAAAATTTCGGGTATAACTAAAAATCCAAGAGTCAAAATTTAAAGATTAAAAGTTTCGGGTGAATACTAAAAACCTGAGATCAAGTTTTTTGAGATGGTGCTACTTCTTCAGCGTCAATCGATTATCGACGTAAGAATAATAAGTGGTGGAGTTGTCATATGAATTCCTAAATTCTGCACACTTTTTTCCTTCGCCCGGTTTTTGTCCCGATTGGGTTTTTTTGGCGAGGTTTTTAATGAAGCGGTAATGAGGGTGAAAAACTTCTACTTCCCGGTCACATCTCAGTGAGCAATCAGAAAGTGGGAGAAGGACTATCTGTATACGGTAAAAACTCTCAGAAGATGGATGAATTAGGAAGCAACGCGTGTCAATCAGGAGTGATTCAACCATGTTCACACCAGATACAAACCTGTGGCTGGATAAGATGTTGACACCGGATGTAAGCCTGTGGACGGAAAAGATATGACCGTTATGGAAATGTTATAGAAGACCTCAAGATTCCTCCCGTCTTTATTAGCCTTTATTAGGCTTTATTACTCTTTATTATTTTTATTGTCTTTTTATTACCTTTTATTGTAGCATTAATATTGGTAATCAATTGGTAGATCATACACCCATAACTCTAGTGTAGATAGAGGCTTACATTCTATCGTAAGACATCACGAAAGACTAATAGTAAAAGACTAGTATTCTCTCTCTCGAGCTTTATATAAGTGTTGTCGAGATTTTTCATTTATTCTTGATCCCGGTGGGAGTATTAGGCTTGTATTTTCTTCAATTGTTCTTATTTTAATCACTTTGTTATTCATTACTTTATTTTGTTGGATCAATTTAATTCACGTGTCTATAAACTACATTACAAATTCAACTGTACCTTTTTTCCGATAAACAAATTTGCTATAATAGCCAAACAATCCGGAATAAATGAGGTTGTGATAGAAAGGTTTGACTGTAATAATATTAACATAATTAAAATGGTTACCTATATACCTTATCAATTGTCTAATGTAAAAAGGAAAAGCCTCTCTCTTTTCCTACTTTAGGAAATTCTATTTGCACCAAGGGTCTGTTTGGAAAATCACCCGATAATTGAAATTAGTGTAATTACTAGGGTAGTAATTACATAATATAGTAATTTCGATGGCCTATTTGTTTGTCATAACGTAAATTATAGTGTAATTACAAGCGTATTGTTTGGTTGCACAAGTATAATTACACAGTCAGAGAAAATATTAAATGATGTAATTATCGAAACTTAAAAGTTAATATAATAAACATATGCTTATAAATAATTTTTTATAAGTATAAATGATATTATATGTGGTTTTAAGATGCATATTTTTATACACTAATTAGTAATTATATATTTATAATTAATGTTGTAAAAATAATTGATATATATTTTTCAAATCACTAATATTTAGTTTAATTAATTATAAAAACTAATAACATACATTTCGTAAGAACATCATAAAATGCATGTTTGATATAATAAAATTAATATTTATAAATATAATGTCATAACATTATTCAAATGTTTGACAAAACTAACAATTCTAACTAAAAAAATGAACAACATGCAATGTGAAATAACAAGCAAATACTACTAAAATAAGTAAATTGGAATCATATATATAACATAATTTTAAAATAAAAAAATAGTTTAACATATGTCAAATTCCAACATAATAAAAATAAGTTCCAATACAACTTACGATTAGCAAACATAATAAGTTTATAACCTCATTCAACAATAAAATTCTACTTTAGTGACATCACTTATTATATGTCAAGTTTGTTAATGACTCATTATTTCTAATATTAGGTGTAGTTTTAAAAATTAGAATAATAACGCAGTTACGCTAAATGAAAAAAATAAAATAAATAAGAAATAAAACGAGCAGTTATATAGAATCACAAGAAATAAAGGTAGAAAAATAAAAGATAAATAATATATAATAAAAAATATATTTTAAAATAAAAAAAATTAAAAACTAAAAACTAAAATAAAAACTAAAAATTAAAAGAAATTAAAATAATAGACATAATAAAAAGTTATAAAAAAAATTAAAATAAAAACAAAAAAAATTGAAAAATAACCTTATAATTACATATTATAGTTATCACCAATTATCACATCGTTAATAATTATAATTACACCTAATTTTATGTTTATCAAGTAATTACTTGACCAAACAAAAACCTCAAACTTACACACATATTCAATTCCCTTTCCAAATCTTCCGTTTTATAAATCCCACACACACTTCAGTCTTCCAGCCTGCAACAAACGCTACGTGCCCCATGCCCAACCCCAAACACCCCAAACCCCACCCCGCTCTTGTTTCTGCTAAGTTAAAAGTGGCCATGGATCGGCAACCCGGAAAGCATGACTTGGCGGCGACTCAGTCGGATGCAACCGTTGTATTATCGGTGCATGACGGTGACACCATTAACAATTGTCATGACCAAAAGGTTCAGTGGTTCACCACATTCCACGCGCTCTCTATATTTCTAATATCTATCTTTTCCTTTTATTTTATTTATTATGGGTCAATGTGCTTTGTTCTTTGTTGTCCCTTTTTGTTTGTTTGTGTTACGTGAAATCTTGTGCCTTATTTTATTTGGAATTTTTTGTTTCTACATTTTTTTTGTGTGTATTCCAAATTCTTAGCTGCCTCGAAGGAAAAACTGATTGTATGAACACTTTTATTAGGTCTGGTGTTTGCCATGAATAGGTGTAGTCCTTTTAATCTGGTTAGAAACTTCTATTTCACTGTTGGGATAAGTGTAAGGATAGCATATGGTCTAGAGAGCTCATAATTTGCCTTATAAGTTTTAAGTTTTATGCGCTATTATTTATGCAATCAGGTCACTTATAAGGTTTACCTAGTAAAAATGGTAAACAACTTATTATCACTGGTTAAAATTCACTGAGAGTGTAAAATATACTATCAGTGCATATAACTCAACAAATTAGTGAATAAGGCACTCAATGGAATGATCTAGTGGTTGATGAAGCTGTAATGAAGAAGATACCAAGATTCCAACCCCAGTAGGAGCAAAAAAAATGAATGGTTTTTTTTTTAATCTGCCTAAGTGTAGGTGAGTAGAGTTACCTGATAGCTGTAGTATAATGGGAGGACATAAGTACCGGTGAAATAGTCGAGGTGTAAGCAAATTGGCTCAGAACCACCATTAGAAAAAATTGATTAATTAGATCCATATAACCAAGCACAGGTGAATTTCAATTGAGGTGAATTTTTAATGATGATGATAATATTTCCTTATTCCAACTCCTTGATTATCTTAAGATTGTTATGCTAGAGATTAGATACAATATATCTTTCATATTTTTTTATTTACCTTTCTCGGCCTTTTGGCTGAAGTAAGTGTAAAGCTTCTCTTTTAGTGACAAAATATAGCTGGAAATTCAGTTGTCTTGCGAACATCCAAATAAAGCATTTGACACCCCCAGCCAATTGAGAAATGGAAAAAATGTTGTTTTTAAAGTTGGCGACATGATTAGAATTTAGAAAATATAATAGTCAATTGTGACATCATTTATAGCTTTAAAGTGGGATCTCCCCAGGGTATAAGCTTATTCTTGCTAAGGTCGTGATATGAAAGATGTATCTAAACAATCTTTTACGATGTTTATTGGTCGTAGGGGAAATTTCTCATTCCGCTTTTGTTAAGTGAGGTTGAACTGCAGCTTCCTGAATTAGGCCGCTTGGAAGGGTGTATAACTATGAACATTTCATACAGAGATTCTATGAATCTTTAAAAAGCTATTATCTTCAAATGATGAAAGTTTGGATAAAATGTGATGATATTGAAAAATTTACAGAAATATCTTTACAAATAACATAAATTTAAAAAGAGTTATATCTCTGATGATGGAGCTAACCTACCGAGCTTCACCCAATGGTAATATGGTATTTGAGAGCGGAGACAGCTTATTTTATTGGTGAGAGTTGCTGAGAGTTTATCTCCTTAACTAATGCCTATAATAATTTATCTGGTATCTCTCGCAAATTTGACTCCACTCCTTTTGGATGCATCAATTCAAATCCATGTATATGCTAATGGTGTTTTGCATGAATCTTACTATCCAAGGAATTTTATGATAATTTTCAATTGGCCTCAGGTTCTTTCCACCTGGATATTATTCTAAACATTTGCTACCCTTTTACTTGAATAAGAAAAGGTGGCTTTTCAAATATTTCTGTGACGAAGTTTTCCTCATATTTGAAATCAAGTAATCTATCAAGTCAAACAGAGTCTTGAAAATCCAATTACTTTGAACTCCTTTGATTTCTAGTTTACTAGTTTAGGGAATTTGTCATTTCTCGACCAACAATTTTACATTCAAAGTTAAGTTGTCTCTACTAGTATCTATTTTACAGTTGTTTTTCGCTCATTTTCTTTCTCGGAAACTCTATTGGTTTAGGACACTGGACGATGGGGGAACCTGGTCCTTGCATACAAGACCTTAGGAGTTGTTTTTGGGGGTCTTGTCACATCTCCACTTTATGTATATCCATCAATGCCATTAAAATCTCCAACTGAGGATGATTATTTGGGGATCTACAGCATAATGTTTTGGACGCTCAGTCTAATTGGTGTTGTCAAATACGCTACCATAGCTCTCAAAGCTGATGATCAGGGCGAAGGTATTGCTGATCTCTGTCTCTTTGTACTTTTGCTACTTATGAATTCGGTACCTCGGGGATTAAGATACTGTTCCTATGAACTCATACTAAAAACTAACCTTTTGAGAATGCTGGAGGTGTTGATGAAGGATGTTTATAATTTTCTTTATTGCATTAGTGCTGTTTGGACTTTAAGGTAAAGATAAATGAGAATGTTCCTATTCTTTTCCTATTAATTTTGTTCTTTGGTTCTTTTTTTCAGATTGTTTCTGATCTTTGTTATCCTACACATTTTAGACATAAGAGATCTTGTTTTGGCTGAAGCATAGGACTTCAGCCCCTAGGGGTTAGCTCAATTGGCAAAGGTTGAGGGTTTGTGTCTTAGATCACCGGTTTGAGCCCTGTGCCAAGCGAACTAACTCTGGTATGTAAGTGGAGAAGGGTCGAGGGGCTGGCCCATCATCCCCGAGTTTTGAAGTTGGCCGGAAGGATGGCTCCAGAAGGATTTCTCGGTCATAAAAAAAAGAGTTGGACTCTATGTATTAAAGATTGAACAGTTTATAATGTTGAGTAAATTCTCTTTATTTTTCGGTTGAAATTCCTTTTAAAAGCCACTACAGTGTTTCTTCATTGCGCTTTTGATGTAATCATTCTAGAAATTTTAGTTCTGGAACATGGTCTTTTGCAGGTGGAACATTTGCTCTATATTCATTACTCTGCAGGAATATTAATATTGGGATTCTTTCTTCCAAGACTGCCAGTTTGAACTCAAGCCATTCCTATGTTAACCAATCAAAAAAGCCAAGTAAGCTGGGTAAATTTTGTGAGAGGAGTTTGATTGCCAGAAGGGTACTGCTTTTCATTGCAATGTTGGGTGTGTGCATGCTAATCGGTGATGGCATACTTACACCTGCCATCTCAGGTATATTAGCTTGTGTTGGGCCGTCTAGTTTGCTTTCAGCATCTTTTTGAGTTCTCATCAGTTTTCCTCTTTCAGTTTCAGTTTCAGTTTCATTAATTGTCCCTTCTTTCTGTTAGTGTTGTCTGCAATGGATGGCCTAAGAGCACGTTTTCCCTCGGTCAGTAAATGTAAGTATGGCAGAATGTAGTATGCTACAAATTATTCATTGTATGGAGAAGCATTTAAGATTTGAGGGTAATTGGGAAGTGGTAGAGGAGCAAATTTGATACTTGTAGTTTCTTGGTTTTAAGGTATTGTGCTTGTTGTTAAAAGCGACCTTTCACAGATTTACATTTGATGTTACTTGAATCCTGATTCTGGTAACTATTTGAAATCACTTGAACCCTCATTCTAGTAATTATTTGAAGTAATTAAGTGATGATAGAACACTTCAAGGTCAATAAGTCAGATTAACAAAAAGGAGATGAAGAGCAGTTGCTGAACGTTGGAAGTCTTTTTAAACACTAGATCGTGCGCGAACCATGTTTCTTGGCCCCCTTAATCTAAACATCTCTCTCTCTCTCTCTTGATATTCACAATTTCTCTGTTTGCTACTTGCAGCATTGGTCGAAGCTCTCTCAGCAATCGTTCTCATTGTTCTGTTCCTCCTGCAGAAATTTGGTACTTCACGAGTGAGTTTCTTGTTCTCTCCTATCATGGGTGCATGGACTCTTACCACTCCTCTCATTGGGATATACAGTATCATTAAGCATTATCCTAGCATATTCAAGGCAATATCACCCCATTACATAGTCCACTTCTTCTTAAGAAATGGAAAGCAAGGATGGATATATCTTGGTGGTACAATCCTCTGCATTACGGGTAAGCCTTGATATTGTTGTGGTCTGAAATAGTTCTTCATTTGGAATAAGATATAAATCCATTTCCTCATGTTTTTGTCTCGTTGTTTGGAAATTCACATGGTATGGGCCTTTCTTATGATAGGAGTAACTGTGAAATTGGGAAGACTTTTTTGCTTTATTGATAACTGGATTATGTGCTGAATGTGATGTATGACATAAGCAGAGATGATCCTTGATCCTATCATGCGGTAGCTCCATTTTGACCCGAGGTCACTGTTCGGGTTTTCAAATATCTGTATTTTTTAAACTACATGTCTTGCTTTATAACATATTCACTGTTCACTTTTAGTTTTATTTTTGGAAAAAGTCCTAACATTTTCCCCTCAACTAATTCTGAAACGGCTGTTACTTGCATAAACTTTGACCTAATATTCCTCTTTACTAGTCCAAAGTGTATCTATACCTCCCTGAGTGGTGACTAGATAGATATAACGAGATGAGAGAAGGGGGAGCTTATGCACGCGCTGTCACGTGCTATTTACCTCTATTTTTTTTCCACTCCTTTTCCCTTCTTAAATATTTTCTCTCTCTTTGTTTTCAGCAGAAACTTGGAGTTTTTCACTTTCTTCTTTTCCTTTTATTTTTGTAATTAAGATTGGGAAAAACTTGGACCAATTAACATGTATGCAATGTTTACCCTTGGCGGGAAAGGCTCAAAGCCGGTGTCTTGCTCATTTCAGATTCACAAGATCTCAAAATCAGATGGAATGGAGGTGGGCATTATTGTGAAGTATATTTACAGTTCAAAAATTCTTTTGGCTTTCTTTCTTTGGAGACCACCGTGTCATCGAACTGGTGTGGTTTGAGATAGACAAAAGGTGGAGGTGTTCTAGATTAGTTAGCTCAGAGAGTTCCAACATCGACCATGTCATTTTTGTGGCTAAGCCGTTGGATTCCTCACTCTTATTTTATTTTTGTGTTGTGGGGTTTGAGGGCTAGAGAAAAAGACAGTGCAAGAGGTTTTGGG
>MCJB01035251.1:13201-55900 GCA_002018475.1 Nicotiana obtusifolia | reverse complement strand
AATATTTCTGTTCCTCCCAAGTGTACATATTTAATTGGATTTTTAGCTCTTATATCTTGTATTTCTTTATTTATTGTTTTCTTATTTATGATTAGTATTTTTGCTTTTCCTTTAGTATATTTACAATCTATTATATGTTCTTTTTGACTTATTATGTAATATTCTTCTGTTTTTCTTTTAAACTAATTTTTTATTATAGGTACTTCTAAAATTTTATCTACGCTTAAGTCTAGTTCTTTACCTTTTATTTGCTCAAACATATTATTATCAAAGATTATTTTTTGTTCATATGATTCTTCATCTTGATATTCTTTTTGTTTAATTATTTGTATATCTTTTTCAGTCATACTCTATCTCTTCTTCATATATATCAATTATAGTTTCAGTTTCAGATAATTCGTATATACTATCTTCACTTTCTATTTCATAGTCTATATAATCTATTTGGGTATAGTCATCATTTTCTATTATAATTTCAGTTATTTGTTTTTTCTTTGGATCTTTAGGTATTTTATAATTTTTGCTATGTGTCCTAATTTTTCACAACTGTAACATTTACATTCAGATAAATTTCTCTTTTGTTTATGTGGTCTTTTATTTTTATAATTTTTTACGTAATATCTTTTTCTAGGCCTTTTATACTTGTATTTTTGTTCTATAAGGTGTTTTCTTATATTTTTGTTTTTTCTTTTTATAATATTTATCTGTACATCCAAATTGAGGTGCTACTTCAGCATGCTAAATTTTTCATTAATATTTTTTCCATTTTCATATTTTCTTTATGTTTTTCACACAAATCTATAAACCATTTTTGTACAAATTTTATTCTAGCTCCTAGGGTATCTGCTAATCCTGCATTATTCCAATCTGTTATAATTTTTGAACTAAAAGGTTCTGGTAGTTTAGTATAGTATAGGTTTCTTATTTCTTTACTTTCATCTATCGTATATGTTCCTTTGTAGTAATATTCTCTAAATGCACATGTATAATCATCTAATTAACACATATTACATATAGTTAATTTATTCATTAAATTTCTATACATTTTCTTGTCTTTCTGCTGTTCTTCTATTTCTGTTGGCATACTACTAAATTCATTCCTTATTGCTATTTCATATTTATGTAATATTTCTATAGGCGAAGTTATAATTTCATTATTATATTTTTATTACTTTGTAATATGTTTTTACCTTCATCTGTCATATTTTGCATCCATATTTTTACTGTTCCTAGTAGGGTTCTTTCTATGTATTCTGGTGCATCTTTTATTGTTATTTTATTATCTATTAACTGTTTTGCTATATATCCACTCCAAAGTTATATTATTTTATTTATATCTTCTACGCAATCTAGGTCTAAGAAATTATATTGTTCTATTGATTGTTTAAGTATCCATTTTTTATATAATTGTTTATCCCATGAAGGTTGTTTATTCCATAGAGCTTTGTTTGTCCTATAATTTTCATAATTATTATAAACAGTTTGTTTTTCTGATGTTCCTGATGTAGAAGGTTTATCTTCTAAATCTCCAGTATTTATTTCTAGTTCTATATTTTTTATAAATTCTGTGTATGTTTCACTTATTTCTAAATCATAGTCTTCTATTGTATTTTCTGGATCTATGTCATTTATTTCTTCTATTCTTACTTCTTGGTTTTTCAACTGTATTTGTTTTTTAAATTTTTCTATTTCTTCTGCCAATTTTCTTTCTTGTTCTTCTTCTTTTCTTTTTGCTTTTTCTTTTATCTTTTCTTCATATATTTGCTTTAACACTGCTAATTCTTTTTCTAATTCTATTATTCTCGTGTTTTTTATTTCTTCTATTTGTTCAATTTCTTTTTTCGTTTGTTTTTTAATATTTTCAATTTCTTTGTTCCTATCAATTTCTTCATTTTCTTTTGCTAATCTTATCATTGCTGTTAAACTATCTTCTATCTTAGCTGATTCTTTTTCTGGCATTAAGTATAATTGGTCTCCTATTTTCTTATATCTTCTACCTAAATTAGAGTGTATTATAATTATTTCTACTCCTTCTTGGCTTCTATATGTATTTTCACTTACTGCATATTCTTCCTTATTAATTTTATATTTATCTCAGAATTGACAAGTATATCTGTTAATATTTTCCTTATTTACTAATAGATAATGGTTGAAATGATTTTTAAGTTCAACCATTATATGGCAAACCCCAAACTTTAAAGGTTCATGACAATTACGAAAAAATGAGTATGTCAGAAAGCTGTAATTTTTCCTAAAAACATTCAACAACAGATAAGATGTTTGATTATCAGATATCATGAGGAAATTACACCTATATGCCTGCATGTCAATGTGCATGTGAAGCCATGAATGTCACAATAAAGTTTAGCACAAGGGAATGCATCTCTATGCCTATATGCCAAGTATGCATGCCAGATTTAATGCATCACAATGATGAACATGTACTCACACTCTTAGGGTACTCAATCTCTCTTTCTCATACTCAATCACTCAGTACAGTCAATCACTCGGCACACGGTACCTGCGCTCACTGCTGGTATGTGAGACTCTGGAGGGGCGGATCCTGCCCAAGCGCTAAAATAAGCCAACATGGCCTGCTGCGGCGTGCAGCCCGATCCCATCATAAATCAATAAAACCAACTGCAGCGTGCAGCCCGATCCCATTATGAATCAATAAAACCTACTGCGGCGTGCAGCTCGATCCCATAAATATCACTCAAAATCCGGCCCTCAAGCCCCAACTCAGTCATCAATCTCTACAGTCTCTCGGGCTCACAAATCTCATTCCAATTAGTCCACATAATAATAACATGATGTGACATCAAATGATAACAAAGACTGAGATATGATATGAAAATGAATGAATATGACTGAGTATGTAATTGCAATTTGAGCAAATAAACTCAACAGCAGAAATGACATCAGTGGGTCTCAACGGAATAAGTTTATAGCCGAAACATGATTTCTAACATGGATCACAGTTCAATTACTCCAACACGTAGGAGTTTTATGGATAGAAACAAGATTAGATTACTAAACAGTACCACAGAACTAACCAATTAACAATTTTCGCAGTGCACGCCGACACGCCGGTCACTAGCATGTGCATCACCTTAACACCAACCTCATAACATGTATGTCAGGATTTATGTCCTCAGCACCAAGTTTAGAAGTATCACTTACCTCAAACAAGCCGAATCCAATACCGAGCAAGCCAAACAATACTCTAGAAATGCTACCACACGCGTACCAACCTCCGAACGGCTCAAAACAAGCCAAAAGCAACTCAAGAACGTCAAATAATGCAAAAGCAAACAAACCCATGCGATAAAGGTCGATTCTTTAATCAAAATCCAAAAGTCAACCAAAAAGTCAATAAAAGTCAATGCTGGGCCCACCTTGTATTCCAAATCCAAGCTTACCTGAGCGAAGTCAGAACTAATACGAGCTCACATGAACAAAAACCGACTCAATTGGAGTCCGATCGCTCAACCAGTTCGCCAAAATATCGCTCATTGGTGTTCATAACCCAAGAGTCCAACCCACACTAGTTGGGTCATATAACTCCCGAAATACTCCTCTAAAACACTCCAAATTCGAGTATGTTGTTCTTCTTATATAGGAGAACAAAACCCCAAAAGTAATCGAGAAATAAACTCTTCTAACTCATTTTCAATTTTTAAAATTTAGGACATAACCCTAGGTCTTCATTTAAAGAACTGAATGAGTTTTCAATTAAAATCATGGATTAAAGATTAAACCAAGGGAATGAATCAAAGGTAAATATTTAGGTTATGGTTTAGACCTTAGCCCATGAAAGAAACTTGAAGAACATCCTTGTTCTCCCAATCCCAAACTTTTAAGATGAGAAAAACTCCAATAATAGCCAAAAATGCCTAGCTGTTTTGCATCGTTTCTTATGTCAAACAATCACGAAACTCGCTTTTGTTGCCTCCAATGGATGCTTCGTGAAATTTCCGTTAGGTTAGGCTTTTGAATTACTCAATTTGACCTTGTAATGAAGGAGATATGCTATTTGTAATATTTAGAAATAGTGCAAATTTTTATATACGAATTGACTGGCAATTTCATAATTAATCTGCAACAATCTGGCAACCTAATTCTTAGTAAAATGACCATAAATTCCTCGTATGATGTCGAAACTTGATGATTTAAGTTGCTATGGTTCTAAAATTATGATACGGATAAAATGGTTTAGACTAAACACGAATCAAAGGCCGTTTGCTCGCTATGGTAACCTTTATGCTCAAATCTACGTCGAAACTGAAAACAATCACCATACAACCCAAACTTATCCAAAACTCATCGGAATTTAACCAAACTTTGTGCACATGTCCAAAATCATCATACAAACTTATTTGAATAATTAAAAACCGATTCCGAGTCCGTTTACCCAAAAGTCAAACCTTGGTAAATTTTTCCAACTTAAAGCTTCTAAAACGAGAATCATTCTTCCAAATCAATCCCAAACCGGTTGAAAACTTAAACAAACCACACACGCAAGTCATAATACATAATGTGAAGCTTTCAAAGTCTCAAACCACCGAATGGAACGCTAAAGCTCAAAATTCCGATCGGGTCGTTACATTCTACCCCACTTAAATGTACGTTCATCCTCAAACATGCCAAGAGTCATTCCAAAGCCATCGAATCGTCATATACCCTCACCACACACAAATTCCCAACATCCGGGACTTATTATATGACCCGATTCTTGCATTAATGCACCGTATAACTCTGAACAAGCTGTATCAATCCATAACCATATCTCAAGACATAATCACATGATATACCACATAAATCAAATACTCATAGCAATAACTTCTGCTCGCAATAGCTGCTCGATAACCAACCCGACACGGGTAACAAACCTCATATCCACTAAAATTTTGTTCTGAACCTTCGTACACTACTAATGATGAAAGAAACATACAAAAACTCATAACCACCCATCAGATTAACAAGTCATGGAGCTCTCTTGCCCGATAAGAACCAAAGCAAAAATCTAAGCCGACTAGCGACACAATTCTTGCAAACATACCATAATCAAATTCGATGGCGCTCATTTCAGGACAAATAGCCTCACCTCATCCAGTACAAGCTATTTGACCGACTTGTCACACAAATCCTACTTAGAGACACATACCATGCAATCTGTGCACCAACGAATAATAACTCAAATATGCCCAATGATGGAAATGAAGAAACCATCCCGCCAGCTCAATTGATACCACAACAAAGCAAAATGCTATTAATCCATTACACAAGGGGAAAAGTAACACACAAAATAAGCACAAAGGATCCTATCCTAGCATAACGCTGCTGCGATGCATGACCCAATCCGAACACCGATCCATATGAAATACCTCAAGCCACAATGCTCAAAATCAACAATCACATGCAATTCGACATCAAATACAGAAGTGCCTGGCAATAACCATGGAGAAGTGAATAACACAATATACCATAACCCGAAAAAGCCATAACCAAGGTGCAATCAACCATTCAACACCCAAATTACCATTTCGCTCGAATTCCGCTACAAGGCCTAAGCAGAACAACGTCGGGTGTGCATATAACCGACAAATCAAAACCCCTTGCAGCATAGAAGAGTAACACATAGAACATATCAAAACACGAACAAGTTCAACTCTAACCGAATGACACACCTTTCAGCAATAACAGTTCAGAGTCAACAAATCTTACCTGGTGTAGAATACACATCCTCATGTAACGACCCGATGCGTTGTAGAAACACATAAGATACTAATTGTTTAGACTTGGCTTGTTTTAAGTGCAAATACCTCTTTGTAATTATGCAATTTTAACATTCTTGCGGGGTACGAGGTATAAGAATCTAATAATTAAGAAAAAGAGTTCAAAAAGGCAAGTAATGCAGGATATGCGGTCGCATTTCTAACATGTAGACCGCATATCTTACATGGGCGTCGCATACTTAGGCAGATTTTTGGGCAAATGTTCATGATAGAAATGCTGTCTGAAATGCGGACCGCAAATTTGGCTGCCTGTATTGCAGATTGGAATAGAGAACTGGACAAGTTTTATGTCAAAAATGCGGTGAGAAATGCAGATCGCATTTCTAAAATGCGGACCGCAAATCTCACAGTGAAATCGCAGAGTGAGACAGAGTCTTGGGCCAAATGATGTGTCAGAAATGCGGTCCAAATGCGGACCACATGTTGAGTTTGCGACAAGAATGCAATCGCATTCTGTGCACTTGAACTTTTATTTTGTTCCGAATTTTGACCCACTATAAATAGGAACTAGGAACCCTAACATGCAAAACCCCCCTTATTTTGTCATTACCTCAGAAACCTCTCCAAGACACCACCAAACCCCAGCAAATCAACCTCTAAATCACCTTGAAAACAACCCCAAAATCCGTGAGAAACATATCCACAATATAGTCAACAACCTCCAATTACCAACCCAGCTCTTCCCATTTAGACCCACCAAGAACCAGCTGCAACTCATCGTAAATAGCCCCAAGTTAAGCCGAAAGAGAATCGTGGAATCACTCCCTTCAAGCCCCAACATCAATTACAAGAAACCCCACTCTCTAACCCAAGACCCAGCTCAAATTGCTGCAAATTGTACCAAGATTTCAGCTGAGTTAAGGCACCCTACCAAATTGTAGCTCGTTAGCCTCGATTGTGTCCACCTAAAGTTTGTGAGCACCCATAAAAGGTTGGGCTTGAGGAATTGTTGGAAGTCTAGGAAGTTGTTGCAGAGCGAGGTAAGTGCTTGTTCTAACCTTAGCTTGAGGGATTAGAAATCGTGTCTTGTTTGCTAAATTGCTCTTTGTTGAGAACACCGTATAGGCTTGGTGACGAGTGTCTATACGTTGGTGTCACGCATGACCGTGGGTCGTGTATGGATGACCGCTGTGTGACTATTGTTTCGAATTATTGAATACTATCCTTGATTTGGTATGATGTGTTGCATGTGGGAGCGGGTGGCACACCTGCCACGAGATATAGTGAATTGAGGGCGGGTGGTACGCCTACCACAAGGTTGCTTCATTTTAGTTGTTCCTTTTGGTTATGGTTCTGGCCTTCTTTGTTCGGTATAAAGTCGATGGTTAACTAGACCAGTTGAGTGAGGAGTTCGTGGGAGTCTAAAGGTTTCAGTGTCAAAATTGTGGGTAGCGTCTTAGGAGTTCGTAGAGGTTTAAAGGGTCCAGTGTCACATTAGTAGAGTCGTGTCTAGAGTTAATAAAATAATAATTGGGTTGGGAGGTTAATTGTAGAACTTCGACCGTAATTGAGTACTATCATTGATTGGGCTAAATAGGAGTCAAGTTTGGTTTGGTTATTGCTGAATTCTCCCTGGCCAGGATGATTGTTTGCTGTTATTTGTTCCCTTGCTGGGAAGTTGTTATGTTGATATGTTCCCTTGCCGGGATTTCTTGTGATTGTTGTGATGATGAAAGTGGGAGCGGGTGGCATTCCTCCCACTAGATATTATGAAAGTGGGAGCGGGTGGTACGCCTACCACAGTATATATTATGAAAGTGGGAGCGGGTGGCACGCCTGCCACTAGATATTATGAAAGTGGGAGCGGGTGGTACGCCTACCACAGTATATATTATGAAAGTGGGAGCGGGTGGCACACCTGCCACGAGATATTATGAAAGTGGGAGCGGGTGGTACGCCTACTACAGTATATATTGTAAGTGGGAGCGGGTGGCATGCCTGCCACGGGATGTGATGTATGTGGGAGCGGGTGGCACGCCTGCGACGAGAGGTTACTGTAAGTGGGAACGGGTTGCACACCTACAACAAGAGGTTACTGGAGAAAAAAGGGTGGATTGTATTATATTTCATTGTATTAAAGGCTGAATTGCAGTTTTCTTTCTTATTCATTGATGATTCGTTTCGTTTTATTTGTCTGCTATTCCGATGTATGTTTTCCTTTTCCCTGTCTACATTGTTTATGTATTTTATCTTCTGCTGTAGATACACATATGCTTAAAATTGTACAAGTTTATCTGGAGTTTGGTCCTAGCCTCGTCACTACCTCGCTGGGGTTAGGCCAGGCACTTACCAGCACATGGGGTCGGTTGTGCTGATACTACACTCTGCACTCTTTTGTGCATATCTCAGTGCCGTAGTCTACGATCAGTAGGAAGCTTGCAGCCTCTGATTTTCAGGAGACCCAAGGTAATTCTGCAGACGTCCGCGGATCTTGGAGTCCCCTGTCCATTCCTTGTACCTGTTTCTTCTATGTAGTCCAGAAATAACATTTTGTTATATTCTTCAGACCCTGTTTGTAGTACTCTTAAATAGTTTGTGAAACTGTGAAACCAGATCTTGGGTAGACCGTTGTGGATAGTTGTGTAAAGTATTAACTTTGTGTTTATTTCGCTTGTTGAATTACTGTTTTTCAGTTGATGCATTTGTGATGTAATGCATTCGTAAATAGAAACGTGGTAATTAGTCCGATTGACTGGCTTGCCTAGTTTTCACTAGTAGGCGCCATCACGACGCTCAAGGGTGGGAAATCTGGGTCGTGACAGGTTGGTATCAGAGCCCTAGGTTTACATAAGCCTCACAGTTCACAGACAACGTCGGTAGAGTCTGAGGGATCGGTACGGAGACGTCTGTATTTATCCCCCAAAGGCTACAGAGTTAGGAAAAATTTCACATTTGTTCATTCTTGTCGTGCGGTTTGCCTCTCAAATGCTGATCGGATTCCTACTCTGTTCTTTCGCAGATGGCGAGAACACGTGCTTCCTCATCTACCGCTCTACAGCCCAAAACCCCAGCCACAGCTTCCACGCGGGGTAGAGGGCGAGGCCGAGGTCGTGCTAGGGGTCGAGGCAGGGGCAGGACTCAACCTCCTGCAGTAGCACCGGCGGTGGAACCTCATATTTATCTTGAAGAGGAGGTTCTTACCCCAGCAGCTCCGGCGGGCCCAGCTCAGGTCCCCAAGGGGTTTATTGCCACCCCAGTTCTTCAGGACGGTTTGGTCTGGTTGGTGGGCCTCATGGAGAATGCCACCCGAGCGGGCTTACTTCCGGCAGCACCAACCACTCCTCGGGCTGGAGAAGGGGTTCAGATTATTGCTACTCGTACTCCGGAACAAGTAGCTCCCTAGCTCAGGATCCAGCGGTTCAGCCAGCTGTGACAGTCCAGCCAGGCGCAGTAGCTCAAGCCGGCAATGGGGCGGCCATGTCCGCCGATGCTTTATGGAGACTGGATAGGTTCACCGAGCTCTTCACCACTACCTTCAGCGGTGCTTCTTCGGAGGATCCCCAGGACTTCCTATACAGCTGCCACGAGGTCCTCAGGAATATGGGTATTGTTGAGACCAACGGGGTAGTTTTTGTGGCATTTCGCCTGTCAGGATCCGCCAAGACTTGGTGGAGGGATTATTGCTTGACTAGACCAGCCGGTTTGCCATCTTTGACTTCGGAGTAGTTTACTGAGTTGTTTCTGGAGAAGTTTCTCTCCGTCACTCAGAGAGAGGCTTATCGGAGGCATTTTGAGCGCCTTCAACAGGGATTCATGACAGTTACCCAATATGAGTCCAGGTTCATTGATTTGGCTCAACATGCTCTTATCATACTCCCTATAGAGAGGGAGAGGGTGAGGAGATTTATTGACGGTCTCATTCAGCCGATCCGCCTTTAGATGGCTAGGGAGACTGGTAGTGAGATTACCTTCCAGGAGGCGGTTAATGTGGCCCGCAGAGTCGAGATGGTTCTGTCGCATGGAGGTGGTCATGGGTCGAATAAGAGGCCCCGTCATTCAGGCAGATTCATTGGTACTTCGTCTGGAAGCAGAGATTCACATGGTAGAGGCCATCCTCCTAGGCCCTTTCGGTCAGATCTCCAGGTTTCTCACAGTGCTTCAGGTAACCGCGGTTCTCAGATGTAGTTTCTCGACCAGCAGTCTGTCAGTGCACAACCGCTACAGAGTTTCCCGAGTCTGCAGCTTAGGGCTTGTTACATGTGTGGCGACACGAGGCACATTACTAGGTATTGCCGTCGTGCTTTAAGCAACTCTCCACACCAGGATTCCCGTGTTATCACAGGCACCGAATGTTCCGCAACCCGCCCGCTAGCTAGAGGTGGGGGTAGAGGTGCTAGAGGTAGAGGTAGGGGTACTGGAGGTGGAGCTCAGGTCCGCAGAGGTGGGGGCCAGCCAGCAGCAGGCCGTCCTAGAGAAAATAGTGTCTTTGAGCTCCTCCATTGTAGGTTCTTTGTTGAATTGATGATTATCTTCTTCTGTAACCAGTGTAGGGATGCAAGATAGAAGATCTTCCATGATGACTTCCCCAGGATCAGTGAACAGGTTGTGGAAATGGTCACAGGCAGCTTCACCTATTGCTTCATCTCCATATATCCAGTCATTGTCTTCATTTCTGATTTTGTGGATATACAGCTTTTTTCTTCTGCCTCTGATCAGACTATGGAAGTATTTGGTGTTGGCATCTCCATCCTTAAACCATTATAATTGTGTTTTTTTGCTTCAGGACAGCCTCTTCAATCTTCAGATATTTGACATATTGAGCAGTGAGTTCATGGGCAATTGTTCTATCTGATTCTTTGTTGGACTGTGCCCAAGTGTCTTCTGCTTTTATGAATTTCTCTTCAAATTTCTTGACTTTCTGGAAAATATCCCCATATTCTTGTTTGGACCATTTGGATAATTTTTTACAAAGTGCTTTTGTTTTTTGGTGGAAGATCCACATTGCATTTCCAGTGACTGGTGTATTCCAGACTTACTGTACCAGTGGCAAGAAGGTTGCATTTTCTATCCAGCAGGTTCAGGAATTTAAAATACTTTGTGGTGTTATCCTGTCTGACATTGATTTCCATGAGAAGAGGGGAATGATCTGATCCTACAGATGCCAGGTGTGTAATGTGTAGTAGCAGGATGTGCAGCAAGCCAGTTATCATTAGCTAGTCCCCTATCAAGTCTTTTCCAGACAATTAAACAAGGGCCTATGCCACTAGACCAAGTGTATCTAGGTCCATAGTATCCAAGGTCTGTGAATCCACAGTCCTCAATCATGCTCAGAAACTCCAGGCTTTTGTTGATTTGGTATGGAATACCCCCTATCTTTTCTTCAATTGATGCAATCACATTGAAGTCCCCAATGGCACACCATGGTACACTAGAGTTCAGTGCTTTGATCCTTAGCTTGTCCCACAGTGGTCTCCTCAAAGGAGGCTTGCATTTAGCATATATGATTGTGAGATGGAAAATTTCAGCTGCCTCAACATGCTTTAACTCAATTGTGATTTGCTGTTCATCTTGGTCTGTGATAGTACCAGAGAAGTCTTTATCCCAGAAAATCCATATCTTGTCATCGATGTTGGAAGCTACATGATGCATAGATAGTTGGTTTTTGTATTGGTTGATATGTGAAGAGTCTAGGAATGGTTCAAGAATGGCTATGAAGGAGAGTTTATGGGTTTGTTTTAGTGTTTTGAGTCTCTCAATGGCTCCAGAGGTTCTAATACCTGTGACATTCCATATAAGTGTACTGATCATTAAAACATGGAGGGGGAGGGGGTTCGAGTTTGGTGGGACAGTGTTCCTGTTAGCAGCCATGCTTCTTGTGATCCTTGGTGATGGGTTATATGTTCTTGGAGATAATCCCTGGTTCTGAATGATATCATTCTGATGGTATTCCCCATTAATGGCTTCTGCAAGGAGATCACAATGTTGGTCCTCTTCAGTGGCATCACCGAGTCCAGCTTCTTCCTCAAAGCCTCCACTCATCTCATCCTCTGAAAGAAAAGGTCTATATTCATCATGTTGTGAAGAATGTTTATTTAGATGACATTCTTCTAATGGAGCAGGTGCTAGAGTAGTTTGTTTATTCAAATCCTTCTGAGTGGAGCTAATTTCCTCCTGCCTTCCCTGCTCATTGGCATGTAGCAAAGGTTGTGAAAGGGAGGGGTCTGGCACAAGGTCTCTATATGTCTGTGATTTGTTGGCAGAATCAACATCAGGTTTCCATTTCAAGTTGGCAGCTGGCCTTTGATATGGAGTAGTATGGTCCTGAAGGTGCTGATCTGTTATTGGTTTATTGATAGAGATTCTTGCAGACTATTTTCTCACGGCTTTTCTCTCTTCTGGCTTGGCTTATTTTTGGATTTAGGGGATTGTATGCTGAAATCTGACACTGCAGGGGCTTTTCCTTTTAAAAGTGTCCTTATAGTGTCTTCCTGCTGATCAGTTTGGTATTCATCTGAGCTTATTATGTCAAAATTCACTTCTCCCATTGCTGTAACTGTATGAGGCTCTGCAGTATCACCTAGTGCAGGGGCACTAAGGAGGGCCATCCTATGGTCAATAAATTGTTCTCTAGCACACTCATGCAAAACATGAGGAATCCCAACCCCAGTAGGTACCCCATCCTGCAAAAAATTGGTTTTCTCCTGACATTTCTACATTTCTCCATCAACTTCATGAACAACAAGTATAACTAGGGAATCATGGGAATGGGATACAATGTTGGTGCCTCCAGAGGTATGAATAGAATTCAGTACTTCTGGAGTTACCTGATGAGATGTAGAGGGCATACCTGTCCGTGCATTTCTGGTAATTTTCCCATGTGAGTACAATCTCATTAGATTGTGTAGCATTTTGTTTTGGTGTGTAGATTTGCTGTTGCTGCTTCTTGTTGGCTTGGGAGTTACCTTTCAAATGTTTCTTTTTTTTTTTTTGTGTTTTCCATTCATCATTTTGTGACGCAGTTCCCATAGTTTGGTGTTCTTTGCTCTTTTGATGTTGATTTGCTTTTTGGTTATTATTCTGTTCCTTTGCTGCCTCATTTGTACTGTGACTCTGCTGCCTTGCCTTTTGATGTCCCTTGGTCTGATCTTTGATGCACCTTGAAGTTGGGGCTTGTGGATCTTTCTCTGCAACTGGTGTTTCTTCCTTTCTTCTATGATTTTCCTCATCTTTTAGCTTAGTTTGGCAGGCTTGAGGTGAGTGTCCTTGATGTCTGCAATATGACAATACTCAAGGAGATTCTCATATTGAATCTGAAGCCATTGACCTTCTCTATTGACATCTTCATCATAATTAAGCCATACATGAGTGGGTAAATCTTTGGTGAGATCAACCTGCATCTTGATCTTAGCAACACTGCCTCTAGTCTTTTGAAAAGAAGCAAGATCCAGAAATAGAGCTTTACCATCTGGTGATAAATTGAGTCAAAATCTCCATATAATATAAATGCCATGGTAACTCTGGGATCACAATCCAGATGGGAACAACTGGGGAATCCTCATTAAGCTTGAAAGCTGGATTCCATGCTTCCAATTTCATCATTTGGCCCTGTATATACATGTACTGCTTTGTCCATACTGTGGCATGATCATACTCATTATCAAGGTCTATGTAAACTGTCCTGGCATTGAAGTGAGCAATCTTCACCCCTCCTCTGAGTTCAGTTTGATCTTTGAAACTCGTCCTGATCATCTCTATTCTAGGCACGGTGTTGAGGAACTTCCGTATCACAGTAAACTTGCATCTATCTGCAAATTTTACCAAATAGTTTTCCCTTTTGAAAAGCACTGCAGGTCTACCTTGCTTTGTAGTGATGACTGGTGGAGTAAATTGAATTGGGGTGATTTCTGCTTCATGTCTGGCTCTCAATCCGGTGACATAGGATTGTGTAACAGTAGGGGGAGGATGAGTGGTGTTGACTTGAACTTTGGATTTTGCTGAGGTGCTGGATGTTTGAGCTTGCTGGTGTTAGCTATCACAGTGTGGGCTACTGGTGTGGCTGAATTAGGTGGTGTTGTGTCTTTAACAAGTGGTTTTTGGCTTCTTTTAGGGTGATTTGGTTTATCAAAGTTGGAGAAAATTTTGATGTGAGCTTGAGTTTGGGGCAGTAGCTGTGTCTTAGGCTATTTATCAGTGGCAACAGTGGGCAGGGGCAAGGCAATATTGTTTAACTCTTTACCTGCAGGATAATTCACTTGAGCTTGTTGTCGAGCAACCTGAGGCAGCGCACCTGTATTATCAAACTGCTGCCCTGCTGTGGAAGGGTGGGCAATTTGATCATTATCTTTTTGTGTCTTAGTATGCTTATCAGCATCAGAAATGAGAGTAGCATATTGCAGCTACTGCTGTTGCTAAGCAGCTTCTATTTCTTCTATAGTAGCCACTAAATTAGCAGCTTTATTGATGCTTGTAAGATCATGTATTGTGGAATTTGCAGTCATTGAGGTTGCCTTGGACATCAGGTGAGCCTTGTATAGTTGCTAAGGTACCTTACCAGCACTGTTAACTTGCTGCTTTCCTGTAGAAGGAGAGGAAATTTGATCGTCGCATTTTTGGTACAATTCTTGTGTTTTTGCTTGACGACAAGTTCCCTTATGACCTTGAGAAGACTGAGGAGTGTCAAGGTCACACAATTGGGCTGCTAAAGTGTCTCCAGCATTTGGTCGAACACCTGGTGTGTGCGGCACTGTCAGATCTTCCTTTTGCAATGTTGTGGAGTTTGATTCAACGAAAATTGGAATTGAGGGGTGGGAAACAATCTCCTAAACCTTAGGAATCATTTGGCATTGGTCTTGAGCCAATTGGTTTAGCAAAACATCAGACGCGACCAACTGGTGCATTTCTGGGCTATTCCGATGGTCGGAACTGATGATTCCGGCGGTGAAATCTTCTGAAACTTGGTGGGAGATTCGGATGGACCTGGAGAAGGATCTCCAGCACTTGGAATGGCTCGCTTTGACCCAGAATCGAGTGAGGACATGTCTGAAACTCCCAGGCGATTTTTCGCTACAGTGATCCTAACAGTCGCTTGGAAATCTGTAGTAGCTGGGTTGATGATTTGAGATGAGGTTTGTTGGAGATGGTGCACAATTGTATGGCGCATCTTTTGGGACTGGTCCGGTGGCTTTCCACCGGCGGACGATGGAGAACTGTGCATCGACGCACCAGCATGTTACTGTTCACGCCAGTCTCCTGTACAGAGAGCGTTTCTGATTTTTTAAGCGCTGTTTGGCAAATGAAGTTGGGATCTCTAACTCATTTTTAATTTTTAAAATTTAGGACATAACCGTAGGTCTTGATTTAAAGAATTAAATGGTTTTCAATTAAAATCATGAATTAAAGTTTGAACCAAGGGAATGAGTCAAAGGTAAATACTTAGGTTATGCTTTAGACTTTACCCCATGGAAGAAACGTAAAGAACATCCTTGAATTCTCCCAATCCCGAACTTTCAAGATGAGAAAAACTCCAACAACATTATTAGCCAGAAACGCCCAGCTGTTCTGACTTGTTTCTTATGCCAAATAATCTCGAAGCTCGTTTCTGATGCATCCAATGGATTCCTCACGAAGTTCCAGTCAAGTTAGGCATTTGAATCACTCCATTTGATACTTTAAAAAAGGAGATATGTTGGTTTCAATATTTTAAAATAGTGCAGATTTTTAAGTACGAATTCAATTAATCTGAAAAATCTAGTAATCCAATACTTAGTAAAATGACCATATATTCCTCATACGATGTCGAAACTTGATGTTTTCAGTTGCTATGGTTCCAAAATTATGATATGGATATAATGGTTTTGTCGAAACATGAGTCAAAGAACGTTTTTTCAATATGGTAACCTTTATGCTCAAATCGACGTTAAAATTGAAAATAATCGCCATACAACCCAAACTTATCCAAAACTCATCGGAATATAACTAAACCTTTTGGACATATCCAAAATCATCATACAAAATTATTGGAATAATTGAAACCTTATTCGGAGTCGGTTTACCCAAAATTCAAACATTGGTCAACTTTGCCAACTTAAAGCTTTTAAAACGAGAATTATTCTACCAAATCAACCTTGAACCGCTCGAAAACTGAAACCAACCATACACACAAGTCATAATACATAATAGAAGCTATCTCAAACTACCGAATGGAATACGAAAGTTCAAAACGGCTGGTCGGGTCGTTACAAATTCCATTTCCAATTCTATAGAATTTTAGATGCGGGATTTTCCAAAGTATGGCAGTCGTCATATCTCTAGGATCATCTCATAGCATATACAACCAGAAAAAAGGAAATGATAAGTAAGTACAATTCCATTACCAATTCTAAAGAATTTTGGATGCCGGATATTTCAAAGTATGACGGTCGTCAGATCCCTAGGATCACATCATAGCATATACAACCAGAAAAAAAGGAAACTATTTGACAACAACTGTGTCACAACCCATATTTGCATACGTTAGCTTACTCCATAAGTTAGTCTACGTAGGTCCGAGAAGAGATTATATTTGAGATGATGAGATATTAGTCCTATTGGTCTTAAATGATGCAAGGGTGTATAAGGGTGGTTAACAAGTATTAGAAGATAAACGAATCAAGGATGTTGTAACTTGTATTTTCGGGTAAATTGAGGGGTGATTAATATTACCAAGAGGTCATGTTTTAAGGTATTTGCATCATATAATACCCGTTTCATAAGTCTTGAAGTCAAACGAGTTATGAAAAAAAAGTCGACAAAAGTTGTTGCAACTTAGGTTCATAATTTACTTAAACATTAGGTCAAATGTTTCTAAGCTTTTCTCCCAATTTACAATGAATTACGGGGTGATCTACCCATGAAATTAAATATCTATGAGTCTAGTTTCCAACTCATTAAACCATTTGTCAATACGATCTCGTAGTATAGAGATAATTGTATTTCCGCAGACCTGCGCAGATTGGTAGGTGACAAGTAGGTGCATCACCTACTTGCCAAAATTAGAGGACAAAATTAAATGTCCCAAAGTCGGCCAAGAGAGGACTTTTAAGGGGTTATAAACTCAGTTATTTCACCCTTATTTCAGACCTTCACAACAAAATTGAACCCCTGCAACCCCTCCCCAAAAATCCCACACAAATCCTAATAGATTTTCCCTCTCTTTCAAGTTCTAATTGGGGGTGAAACCTAGAGTTTGAAGAACCAATGAAAGGGCTGAGTTATCCAACAAGTAAGGTAATTTTACTGCTCTCTTTCATACATTTTTTCTCCTGTGAATTCATGGTAATTCGTTCTATACATGTAAGAACTCACGGGACGGTGATCGGAAGTCGTGAGTTCGAGTTATTCACTTGTAGCGGACTATTTTGTGGACTGTTTTGTGTTGCTGTTGGGCTGCATGTTTTACTACTGTTTTGTGGTGTTTTGGAGGAAGAAGGGTGTGAGAAACACCATATATATTTAGGGTTGTGGGCTGATAGTTCTTCGTAACATTTCCGGGTCGTTTGACACGACTACGGTGGCCATCGTATGTATGAAGTGATTAGCTTGTGCGTGGACTGTTTTGGGAGGCTCAATATGATTATTATTGATGGTTTTTGGGCTGTTTGGTGATTTTTTTGAATTGTGTGAAGTCATATATATAGGGGAGGTGCTGTCCGTTTCATCGTAATAGGTTGTGGTCGATACATAATAGTTATGACGTTTAAATGATAACGATAGTATCGTTTCTCTTATTGTAGACTAAGGAGTTGTGACATTTGCATAGCTTGAGATTGGGGCAGTATGTACAAGGTATGTGAGACTGTCCCTTTCCTTCTTTTGCACGACTCTGATTGTACATAATGCAATGAACGAGCCTCCAAAGATACTCTACTCTTAGAAGCAAGTAGTACTTATATTGTTTCCCCTGTTATGGGAGGATTGATGTTGATGTTACTTCTTTGACCTTACGCCTCTCCAAAGGGTTCAAAGTGTGATTCCAGTGAGTCCAGCATGCATTATCTATTTTACTCTACCGAGCCGTGCTATTGTCGGCCGGGTATGGCACCTATTGTGCAACTATATATATGTATCTATTTTACTCTACTGAGCCGCGCTATAGTCGGCATCTATTTTACTCTACCGAGTCCGTGCTATAGTCGGCCGGGTATGGCACCTATTGTACAACCACTGATCAGTTGGGTATGATGTTTCCGAGCCTTATGATGGCCGGGGTATGATATGATGATGATGAGGCCCACAGAGGCGTATGTATATGATGATTTTAAAAGGATATATATGTATATGCACATCAGGCATTGCATAATTAGTCGCCCTCAGAGGCACTCAGATGTTATAGGGTGTATATTTCTATCCCTATGCACATTACTGTTCTTACATTATGGTTTCCTGCCTTACATACTCAGTACCTTAGTCGTACTGACGTCCTTTTATTTGTGGACACTGCATGTCGTGCTGCAGGTCCTGATAGACAGGTAGACGAAGCTCCCCCACCATAGTAGGCTGCCAGTTCAGTGGTTATTGGCGAGATCCCTTCTCCGGACTTGCCGTGGTCTTGGTATGCATTTTTGTTATAGGCATTATGGGTATGTCGGGGCTCTATTCCAGCCATGTTGCATCACTTATGTTCCTGTAGAGGCTCATAGACAAGTGTCGACTCATGTATAGTTGGGATTGCCTTGTCGGCAAATTTATTTTTGTTGTATAGTTTTTCATGACAGCCTTGTCGGCCATGTTATATATATGTTTATGTCATTATCTGGAATTTTGGTTGATTAGAATTAATGTCTGCCATTCATATTGATCTCGTCGGCCCTTATAGATAATAAGAAAGGTTGGATAAAATGTACGTTGGTACTTGGCACGTAAGGCCTGGGTGCCCGTCATGGTCCTCCGGTTTAGGTCGTGACAAACTGGCGATAGAAGCAGTGCTCGTGAAGAAATTAAGAGAAACCCTCACAATAGGAGCATTAACCTGTTACTCTTTACTCCCCAAAAACTCAATTAACTATTTTGTGGAACTTGCCAAATCATTCATCGGAGCATAGAAGGTCAAAAAGTGAAAGGAGGATATCTTCAAATTCTTGCAAGGAGACAATGAGTTACTTCGAGAAATCCTTGATCGATTCTAGAGAGAAAGAATGTTGCTACCTCAAGTTCTTGATAATTGGGAAGCAATTGCTTTCGCTAAAAATATCAATAAAAGTAGTTTAGAAGCTACTAGAATGTTAAAGGGAAGTCTAGAAGAATTCCCACAAACTACTTGAAATGATGTATTCAACCGGAACGCAAAAAGCTAGAAATAGAGGAAGGCATTATAAGTCGTTTTAACAATGATAACAGGTCCGGAATCAAATACACTGAGCACCCAGATGGTTCATCAAGATGCACAAATTCAGATTGCAAAATTTTGAGGAGCCATTACGAACCACATTCTGGGCCATTTCAATGTGGTAATAAAAGAAGATATGAGCCAAATCATGATAACTGACGAGCCAGTCAGAACAACAATGCTGGATCATCACAGATAGGAAAAGAACCCAGAGTACCTAAATGCCACATGCCCAAATCCCACCAAAGTTAGAGATGGGGTCTAACCTACTTGGTAGGCAAGCCAACACTTAACCAGAATAATAGAAGCCAATTATTAAGTCACTAACAGAGCTATGATATACATGAAAGAGAAATAAGTCTCAAGATAATATCATGGATACATAAATGATAGACAGGGTCTAAACACGATCACAACTGTCTCACAACAGGCCCAAAACCGGTTGCCACATCATTACAAGCATCTAACAAGAGTGAAAAGTCTAAATTAACAACAACATCTGTCTCAACAGAAGTAAGTAGACAGAAAATAGGTAAAACAAGGAAGGGGGAGTCCATGTGTTGGAGATCAAACAAATAGGCAGCTCACCACGGAGTCTCCAATGCAAGCTCTTATAAAGCTGGATGGGTATGACTAGTACCTGCCTCAAAAATTGCAAAAATATGTAGAAGTAGAGTATGAGTATAAAATCATGGTACTTAGTAAGTATCAAGTCTAGAATCGAAGAAGTAATGATAAGGGGTCGATACTGACGTGCACAACCCAAGCCAGAGGGCCGCGACTGGCACCCGTACCCTAACTGCCGGGTGCCGACGTACCTTTCATCAAACCTTTCTTATTGTCTATAAGGACCAACGAGGCTAGTATAAATAGCAAACAATAATCATAATCAGCTTGAACTTTCCGATAATGACATGTACATACATATATAATATGGCCAACAAGGCTGCAATGCAAAAACTATACAACAAAATACATTTGCCGACAAGGCAATCTCACTATATATAAGTCGACCCCTTGTTTATGAGCCTCTACAAGACATAAGTGATGCAACCTGTGTCGGAACAGGGCTCCGACATGCCCAAAATGCCTATGACAAAATGCATACCAAGACCACGGCATGTCCGGAGGATGGATCTCGCCAATATCCGTTGAACTGGGCAGCCTCTGTGGTGGAGGAGCTTCGGCTATATGTCTATCCGGACCTGCAGCCCGACATGCAGTGTCCACAAATAAAAGGACGTCAGTACGAATAAGGTACTGAGTATGTAAGATGGGAAAACATAATATAAGAACAGTAATAAGTGTCGGGATAAGAAACATACAACCTGTACCATCTGAATGCCTCTGAGGGCGACTAACCATGAAATGCCTGATGTGCATATGCATATACATATATCCTTTTTAAAATGATCATATATATATATATATACACGCCTTTGTGGGCCTCATCATCATCATATACATACGCCTTTATGGGCCTCATCATCATCATACCCAACTGATCAGTGGTTGCACAATAGGTGCCATACCCGGCCGACTATAGCGCGGCTCGGTAGAGTAAAATAGTTGTCGACTATAGTGCGACTAAGTAGAGTAAAACATACACATATGTATAGTTGCACAATAGGTGCCATACCCGGCCGACTATAGCACGGCTCGGTAGAGTAAAATAGATAATGCATGCTGGACTCATTGGAGTCATACTTTCAACCTTTCGGACTAGCATAAGGTCAAAGAAGTAACATCAACATCCATCCTCCCATAAGAGGGGGAAACAATATAAGTACTACTACCTTCTAAGAGTAGAGTATCTTTGGAGGCTCGTTCATTGCATTATGTACGATCAGAGTCATGCAAAAGAAGGAAAGGGACAGTTTCACATACCTTGTATATACTTCCCAATCTCAAGCTATGAAACTTCCACGACTCCTTAGTCTACAATAAGAGAAATGACACTACCGTTATCTTTTAAGCGTCGTAACTATTATGTATCAACTGTAACCTATTTTACGATGAAACGGACAGCACCTCCCCTATATATATGAATTCCCACAAGTTAAAACAAACACCAAACAGCCCAAACAACATCAATAATAATCATATTAAGCCTCCCAAAAAAGTCCAACAACCAACAACATTACTAGCAAGCCTTTCGACGTATATCTCACAAGTTCTTGCTTCAACAACTGAGCCGTAACTTGGATAATCTTAAATACATGTAGGGTAAGAGTTTCCTTACCTTTAAACAGAAAGAACAACTCCAATTGGCCCTTAATTGACCACGAAATATCCCTTCAATGCTGCCATAAGAACAAGGAAGCGAAGCTAGCAATCAATTAGGGTTTTTCGGTACTAGAATCACTTTAGAAGACTTGAAATTACCTAGGGTTGATATTTAAACTTGAGGGGGTATTTTACAGAACACAACCAACTTAAAACAACCTCCCACATGAGCTGGAACAACACAAAAATCAGCAACAACAAGAGGAAATAGGAACTTACTAGCGTCACGGCATTCCCGACACTTGATTTGTGTTGTTTGCCCTTTGTTTTAGTCTTGGATCATGAGAGAACCTTGAGAGGGTGTTCTTAGGGTTCTAAGCTATGAATATACTGAAAAAAAATAACTTAAAACGGGATTGGGGCGTGATGTATATATCCAGGTCTTAAACTGCCTATGTGGGCCCCATAGAGGTGCTTGGTGCAGTCTCGCAAAAACGCGAATATCTCCCAATTCTGAGATCGTATCAACAAACGGTTTGATGCGTTGGAAACTAGACTCATAGATCTTTAATTTGGTAGGTAGATCACCCCGTAATCCCATGTAAATTGGAGAAAAGCTTAGAAACATTTGACCTAATGTTTAAGTACAATTATGAACCCAAGTTGCGACAACCTTTGTTGACTTTTGTTTCATAACTCGTTTGACTTCAAGCCTTATGAAACGAATATTATATGATTCAAATACCTTAAAACATGACCTTTTGGTAATGTTAATCACCTCTCAATTTACCCGAAAATAGGAGTTACAATATCCTTAATTCGTTTATCTTCTAATACTTGTTAACCACCCTTATACACCCTTGCATCATTTAAGACCAACAAGACTAAATTCTTATTATCTCAAAGGTAATCTCTTCTCGGACCTATGTAGACTATCTTACGGCGTAATCTAGCGTATACAAGTATGGGTTGTAACATGACGCTAACTAACAATTCAATAAGAAGTTGAAAGCATAAATAAAACAAGATATTAGGCATGATATCATCAAATTGCTACAAAGCTAAAGATACATTATGATCCGATATTTAGATATGCTTTTCAGACTATGAAAATACAATACGATGTCAAATATCTTAATTACTTTCAAATCATGATATAAACCAGTCAATGTATATATATGAGGGCTACTGCATGAGTGTAAGATGCATATGTATGCTCATGATCCAGTCTCAACACCTTACAATACCAATCCATAGGCCAGAAACTAGCCGAGTGTTTAAACTAACACCAATCTGGGTGCATACGCTCAGATGGCCCAATATAACATAGGTAATCAGCTAACTCCGAAGGGACGGATCCATATCCAAGCACTGTTGCGGCGTGCATCCCCATTCAATCATAATCAGTAATATACAATCAATATCCGCTCATAATGTCCTTTGTGCTAAAACTCCTCAACTTTCCTCAATATCCAGCTCTCGAACTAATATTTATGCATATGAGATGATGTGATAAAGACACATCAGGACATAATAATAAAATACAGATAAATTTTAACATGAGTAAGAGATGGCTATAAGAAATCACGTTGTTCAATTTTCCATAACCGTTCTATATGTTCATTTGTTATTCATAAGTCCGATCCTGATATCGGACATGGGCAAAAAGAGCCAATAATCGCTAAATCATAAGTCATGTAAGGTTAGAATACGACTATAACAAAATCAACAAGCCAAAAACCCTAAGCATGGTTGCTAATTATGGAAAAGCTTCATCACATAGTCATAGAAACAACAAAATATGGATAGAAAATTCACAGTCAAAATAAGACATAATATAAGCTTCACTATGCCTGGCTACAGTTATAACCTAGCTATGCATATACATTGTCACCTCACATATACGAAGCACCTAAATCAAGTAACAAGTAGAAAATAAATCACCTATGGGGAGAATTTCCGTTTACGAGGATATACAAGAGACCTACCTCCACTTGATAACACCTTCAACATTCCAAAACTAATTTTTCTTTCAAATCCATCTCCAAACGACTCGAGTCTAGTCAAATATAACTTAATAAAATCAAATAATGCAATAGAATCAACTCCAAACAATAAAATTTTAATCTTTAATCAATTCTAAAAAATCAACAAAATTCAACCCGTGCCCACATGGCCCAAACCCGAGTCTTATGGTAGATCCCAACTATCCATGACCTCACAAGTCAAAATATGTGATTTGATTTCAAAAACAAGTCCAAATTGCACTCAAATCCAAAAATTACACTCTTAAGTTGTAGACAAAACCCCCAAATTTCTCTTCAAAATTCCATGTTTAAAGTGTAGAAATCCATGGGAAAACAAGATATATAATCAAATCAAGTATAAATCACTTACCCTCAAAGTAGTAGTGAAAGTCTTTTCAAAAGTTTCCTCTTCCCAAGAAAACTCAAAATAGTGAAAAATGAGCTAAACCTTGGAATATAACCTGCTGCCAGGAATTTTGCACTGCGGCCCATAATCTCGCATATGCGAGATTTCTTCTGCAACCACACACTGACATCTGCGAGCTCCCCTTCACCAACCGGACCACGCACTTGTGACATACCTTTTGCATTTAGGGTATTGTAGGTGCGCAAAATCACTTGCAGGCGCGACAATGCATCTGCGCAACAACCTCTGCACATAAGGTCACGTGATCCCAGGTTTGAATTTATAGGCGTGCATGATACCATGCATATACGCCCTTCACACCTTTGCACCTCCCTTCGCAGGTTTGACGCACCAGAACCAACAATGCCAAATAACACCAAAGTGGTCCAGAACCTTCTTGAGACACACCTGAGCCCTCTCTAATCCCCTTTCAACAATACCAACAAGCCCTAATACTTTATCCAAACTTATTCCAATGCTCCAAACATAAAAATAACAAAAAAACCCAAAATCAAAGACCAAATCCATCTCTTAACTTCCAAACTTTTTAACTTCGCTGAATACGTCTGAATCATACCTAGACATTCCGGATTACAACCAAACTTCACACAAAAGTTCCAGCCAACTAAATAAAGTTATTCCAGGTCCCAGAATACCAATAAGAACCCGGTAACATCCAAATCAACTTCCGATCAAACCTATAAATCCTCTAATCCTTCAAGTTGCCAACTTTCGGCAAATTGTGCAAAAACTTTCTATGAACCTCTAAATCCAAATCTGAACATACACTTAAGTCCTAAATTACAAAAGAAAACCTATTGAAACCATCAACTCCCGATTCCGAGGTCGTTTACTCAAAATTCAAGCCTTGATTAACTCTTACAATTCAAGCTTTTCTAGAATGGAACTAAGTATTCCAATTCACTCTCAAACATTCCCGAAATGTAACTAACTATCCCCCCAAGTCACAAAAGATCAAACAGAGATATGAAAGGTCAAACAAGGGAACGAGGCTCTAATACACAAAATGATCGGCCGGGTCTTTACATTCTCTCCCTTTAAAACAAACGTTCATCCGCGAAAGAGTTTAGAATAATTCCTGAAGTTCCAAAAAGATGAGGATATCTACTCCACATATCCTGTTCGGTCCCCCAAGTTGCTTCCTTAATTAGTTTACCCCTTCACTGAACCTTCAGTAATGCAATTTCTAGCCAGCAAGATATTAAGGGCAAGTTATTTTTGGATGACTATGGAAATTGACTGCATCAAGTACGTACAGAAGTGTCATCAGTGCTAGGTACATGCTGACATGATACGAGTACCCCCTTATAAACTCAATGTGACGACTTCACCTTGGCCTTTTGCTTCCTAGGGCATGGATGACATCGGCCCAATCGAACTCGCTGCCTCCAACAGACATAGATTTATTTTGGTGGCCATTTATTAATTCACAAAATGGGTCGAGGCCGCATCCTACAAAGTCGTGACAAAGAAGGTCGTAAAAGATTTTATTAGGGACCGTATTGTCTGCTGATTCGGGGTGCTCGAGTTGATCATTACTGACAACGCCAACAATCTCAACAGTTACCTAATGAAATCCATGTGTGAAACATTCAAAATCAAATACCATAATTCTACTGCATATATGCCACAGATGAAGGGAGCCGTAGAAGCTGCCAATAAAAATATTAAGAAGATACTAAGGAAGATGGTAGACAACTACAAACAGTGGAATGAGAAGCTACCATTCGCTCTACTCAGATACCGCACCATGGTCCGAATGTCAACTAGGGCAACCCCCTATCTATTGGTCTATGGTACCGAAGCTGTTATACCAACCGAGGTGGAAATTCCTTCCCTGCAAATCATACAGGAGGCCGAGCTTAGTGATGCAGAATAGGTGCAAAGCCAATATAATCAGTTGGATCTAATTGATGGTAAGAGGATGAACATGGTGTGCCAAGGTCAACTTTACTAGGACAGAATGGCAAGGTCTTTCGACACGAAGGTTAGACCAAGGCAATTCATATCGGGGCAACTAGTTCTAAAGTGGATTTTTCCACATTAGGATGAAGCAAAGGGACAATTCTCACCTAACTGGGAAGGTCCTTATACTGTTCACTGAGTGCTGACAGAAGGGGCACTCACACTTGAAGAAATGGATGGAGAGATACGGCCAAAACCTATCAATTCAGACATCGTCAAGAGATATTGTGTTTGAGATTGTATTTGCACTTTCTTCTTGATGTAAGATGAACTACACTTGACCTGATTCCCATTTAAGAGGGGATATATAGGCAGCCCTGTGGGTTCGATCACATTATAATAAAATCTTGATTCCCCTTCGCGGTCAGAAACTGGGGCAAGATTTTGAGCTTCGTCAGATTTAAGTGCTATCACGTAAAGGGTCACCGAAAGGGTATGTGACGACCCAATAGGTCGTTTTGACTACTAGCCCTTATTTCCATATTTCGAGACCTCCACTAGCCCTATTTGCGTATGCAATTTGTGTCTTTTTTGGAAAAGATTTTATGCCAAAATTTGAAGAAACATGATTTTTGGCCTTAAAAATAACTTGAGCTATCTACAATTAATATTTTGTGTAAACAACCCCAGATCGGTATTTTGACAATCCAGAGGGATCCGTATCATGATTTTGGACTTGAGCGTATGCCTGGAATTGAATTCGGAAGTCCTTAACTTGATTTGACTTGTTTTTTCGAAAGCTAGTAATTTGACTGTTTGGAAATTTCCTAGGTTTGACCGTAGGTTGACTTTATGACTACCGAGATTGAATTTTGGTTTCAGGGCTTGGTATAAGTCCATTTTTCTATTTGAAACTTGTCTACAAAATTTGGTTCAAATCGGAATTGGTTTGATAGGATTCAGACGCTTGGTTGTGATTTTAGACGTTCTTGAGTTCTCATTGATATTTCATGCGTTTTGACGTCAGATTCTTAGTTCTAGGTGTTTGGTGTTTTGATCGCACGAGCCAGTTCGTATAATGTTATTACACTTGTGAGCATGTTTGGTTTAGAGCTAGAGGGGCACTAGTGAGTTTCGGATAGTCTACGAACCATTTCGGATTTAAGAGATAGCTGGTTTCAGCTATTTCTGGTGTCTGATGCCTTGTGCTTCGTGATTGCGAAGATACTCTCGCTATCGCGAAGGGGAAATTAGGCTGGGGCAGAATTGTTCTTCGTGAACTCGGGGACTAGGTCGGGAATGCGAAGTAGTGAGGGGCTTACCCTTTTGCGAACACGGCCGTCCTCTCGCGAACGCGTAGAGTTATGGGGTTCTGGGGAAAAGGCTGGGCTGCTACTCATTGCAACCGCGAGCCTTGGCCTGCGAATGCGAAGTCAAGGGGGTTAAGCCTTTGCGAACGCAAAGTGTTCACCGCAAATGCGTAGGCCAGTTGACTAGTGTCATTCGTGAACATGTCAGGTGCTTCGCGAATGCGAAGAGCACCTGACGACCCGGTGTTAATACATCAAAAAGACGGGTTTTGATCTATTTTTCACCATTTTCATGTTTGATCTCGGCCTAGAGGCGATTTTGAAGAGGTTTTTCATCCCAACTTCATCGGTTAGTAAATTTTTACTTGTTTCATTATATTTTCATAAACATCCACTCATTTTAACCTTTAATCAATGATTTTTTATGGTAGAAATTAGGAATTTAGGAAATTGGGGATTTTGAGAAAATGAGATTTAGACCTCAAGTTGAGGTTAGATTTCAATACTAATTGCATAACTGGCCTCGGGGGTGAAAGGGTCATTTGGTTTTGGTTCGAATCTCGGGCTTCGACCAAGCGGACCCGGGGTTGACCTTTTCCAGAATCATTAAAGACTGAATCATTTTCACTTATGGATAGTTTCTTAAGCCTATTTTTAATTATTTGAACTATATTTGGCTAGATTTGATTTGTTTGGATGCTAGTTCTAGAGGAAAAGCCGTGTTTGTGCCTTGATTTTGTTGTAGAGCGAGGTAAGTATCGTGGTTAACCTTGACTTGAGGGATTAGGGATTGTTGGTCTATTTGCTGCAAGTATTATGTGTGGAGACAACGTATATATGAGGTGACAAGTATATATGCGTCGTCATTAGGTTAAAGCATGCATGTGAAAATTGTTTCTTTATATTATATTGTTTTATTGACCATATTCTCCATTCTTAGGTTATATTATTACTTTTTAATTATTTTCCTCATATTTACTGTTTATTTTGAAGATGTTGGAAATTTTGAAAGTTGAGTTTGTTATCATGGCACTATAATTGAAGTGAAATTGTTTCCCGCCTTGCATTTGTTATTAAGATTTGTATTGTTGCTTGGTGAGGAAGAGTGAAAAACACGAAGGGTGTTGTCGAGACTTATTTGCATTCATTATCATATACTGAGAGGTTATGATGATTAAAGCACGAAGAATGATGACGTGCCAGAGAGTAAAAGTACGAAGGGTGATGCTGTACCATTTTAATTATAATATTAGATGGTACAGATGAGAGTAAAAGCATAAAGGGTGATGCCGTGCCATCTTTATTTCATTGCCTTATTTGATTTCCGGATTGGTGATTTACTTGGTTACGTTGTTGCTTATTTCGAAAGATGTTATATGGTGATTCCATACTTGTCGTTCTTATGATATTTCCTCTTTCGCATGTCCCTTCCTAATTAAAATTTTATTGTTGTCCCATCCTAGTTAATATTTTATTGTTCTACTTGTTATTTTGTTGCTTTAGATGTGTATATGTACAGGATTTTGCATAGGCGTCTTTTCATAGCCTCGTCATAACCTCGTCGAGGTTAGGCTCGACACTTACAGAGTACATTGGGTCGGTTGTACTCATGCTACACGTCTTCACTTCTTGTGCAGATAATTGTGAGGATCCTAGCAGTGTCTAGTAGTCAACTGCTCAGATTCAGCTATATTAGGAGACTTGAGGTATAGCTGCACAGCGTCCGCAGCCCTGAAGTCTCATTCTTTATCTATTATATTGTTTACCTAGTTGACAGTTGTACTTTGTTTAAGACCATATATGTAGTACTCTAGTTGCTCATGTATTCGTGGTTCCGGATTCTAGGAGATGTTTAAATATCATCATATGTATTTATTTGTTCCACTTCAAACTATCTCGATTTATCTTTATTAATGTTTATTTTGAATTAGTAAAATTGGTTAAATAATCTAGCTATCATTGGCTTTCCTAGCAAGTGAATTGTTAGGCGCCATCACGTTCCCGAGGGTGGGATTTTGGGTCGTGATAGGGTACTACCGGAAGTATTCGTAAAAACAAGGGCAGAATTTTGAGGGAGTCCTCAAAAATTCATTCAGGACAAGGACATTGCAATGTCCCAAAATATGTCACAGTCTATGATTCGATGAAACTATTTGTGTTATGCAATAGAACGTATTTTAAACAACTGCATTTCTTACAACTAATTAATTACAAAATGCACATTTTCAAAACTTCATTTTGTAATAACCAAATGCTATATAGGCTAGATCAAGCGCAAAAGCGTCAAGCCGGAAGCAAGGACGAAACGAGGGATCACAAGCCTGAACCAACCTCTCCCCTGACTTACAATTTTTCTTTGAATCCAGGAATAACAGGTGAAATATCATCGGGTGTATCCATAAAAGATACATGACAAGATCGCTATCATCACATAGACAAATTTTACCAAGCTTAATATGTTAAGCTAAGAATTGCTCTCCTTTCTCGTATTTCTTTGAGGCTAAACACTGCCTCCACATCTGCATAGGTCTAAGCACTGCCCTCATTATATTGCATGAGGCTAAGTTGTTACACCCATGTTTGCGTATGTAAAAGTACATCGTAAATCAATTAATATAAGCTCGGGAATTAGATCACCTTTGAAAGTACATAAGTTAGTTTATCATGTTACCTTAGAGGTTACAAATATTTAAGATCATGAACTTCAAGTACCAAGAGAGTTGGAAGGTTTAGAAGTTAAACAAATCGAAGAAAATAAGTTTCGTCGAATGTCGAGAAGTTGGGAATGTTATAACCCTACTTTTGGGGTGATACTAGGGTGCTTAGCATGATAAGAAGGTGATGTTATGAGATATTTTAGTCGTATTACTGTCGTCTGTTAAGTTTTGAACCTCTAAGATGTCTCAAGATTTGAGGTAGCACTATTGGAGGAGGAGGATGAAGAAAGACATAGTGGAGTATATAGCTTGGTGCCTAAATTATCAGTAGGTGAAGTACGAGCATCAGCGGCCCAGTGGTTTGCTTCAGTGACTTAAGATTCGCAAGTGGAAATGGGAGCGTGTCACCATGGACTTCATTGTTGCGCTCCCACGGACTCAAAAGAAATTTGACACTATATGGGTGATTGTGGATAGGTTGAGCAAGTCGGCTCATTTTGTTCCAGTAGTGACTACCTATTTTTCGAGCAGCTAGCTTAGGTTTATATCCGCGAGATTATCTGACTTCATGGGTACCAGTATCTAGCATCTCTGACCGGGGTACGCAATTCACTTCCGTTCCTGGAGAACCATTCAACGTGAGCTAGGCACACGGATAAAGTTGAGTATACTATTTCACCCTTAGACGGACGGACAGTCAGAGCGCACCATTTAGATACTGGAGGATATGCTTCGCGCCTGTGTTTTGGATTTTGGGGATGCTTGGGATTAGTTCTGGCCACTTACGAAGTTTGCCAATGATAACAACTACCAATTGAATATTCAAAATGGCTCTGTATGAGGCTCTATATGGGAGATAGTGTCCTTCTCCAGTTGGGTGGTTTGAGTCGAGAGAGGCTAAGTTATTAGGCACAGATTTGGTTCGAGATGCCTTGGAGACGGTCAAGATGACCATGATCGGCTTCGTACAACTCAATCTAGAGAGAACAATTAAGCGGATCGGAAGGTTCGTGATGTTGCATTCATGGTTAGGGATCGAGTCTTGCTATGGGTTTCACCCATGAAGGATGTAATGAGGTTCGAGAAGAAGGGCAAGTTGAGCCCTAGGTATGTCAGACCTTTTGAGATCCTTGAGAGGATTGGGGAGGTGGCCTACAAGCTTGCTTTGCCATAGTTTATCTGCGGTTCATCTGATCTTCGATGTTTCTATGCTTTGAAAGTATTATGGTGATCCGTCTCATGTTCTAGACTTCAGCATAGTCCAATTGGACGAGGATTTGACTTATACTGAGGAGCCTGTGGCTATCTTGGATAGACAGGTCTTGAAGTTGAGATCAAAGAGTATTGCTTCTGTAAAGGTTCAATGGAGGGGTCATCGGTCGAGGAGGCGACCTGGGAGACCGAGCAGGACATACAGAGTCATTATCCTCATCTATTCACCACTTCAGGCACGTCCTTATGCACGTTCAAGGATGAATGATTGTTTTAAAAGGGGAATAATGTAACGACCCGATCCGTCGTTTTGTGTTTATGATTTTATGACTTGCGGGGTAGGTTAGTTTCCTTCCGGGGAGCTTTTGGGCTGATTTGGACCCTTGATTCTTCACTTCGAGGTTTAAATTAGAAAATATTGACCAAACTTTGACTTTTGTTAAAACGACCACTGAACTTTATTTTGATGGCTCCGATAGCTTTGTATCGTGATTTTAGACTTGGACGTATGCACGGGACTGATTTTAGAAGTTCGTAGGTTGGTTTGTGTTGAATTGCCGAAACATGGCAATTTGAAGATAAAAGGCTTGACTTTAGGTTGACTTATAGCTATTAAGCTCGGAATATGATTTTGGGACTTGGAATAGGTCCGTTATGGTATTTAAAACTTGTCTGCAAAATTTGGTATCATTTGGAGTTGATTTGAAAGGATTCGGATGTTTAGTTAACTTTTGAAATTCTTGAATTTACTTTGAAATTCATACGTTGTAGAGTTCAATTTCTAGTTTTAGATATTATTTTTTTATTTGGATCTCGTGAGTGAGTTTGTATGATATGTTTTTACTCGTGTGGAGGTTTGGTTTGGAGCCCCGAGGGCTCGGATGAGTTCAGATATGTTCTAGAGGGGTTTGGACTGAAATTTCAAAATATCTAGTGTCTGGTGCTCTGGTGTCGCAATTGCGAACACGAGGGTTGCATTTGCGAGCTTATCAAGGGGGCCTCAGGTGTCGAAATTTTGATGCTAAGCTCGCATTTGTGATAAAAATGTCGCTTTTGCGAGGGTAGCAGGTTTCCTAATTGCGAATTCTTCTTCGCATTTGCGAATAGTTTTCCTGGCATGTTAGTGCCGCAATTCAAAGGCTTGCTTCACAATTGCGAACCCATATCACAATTGCGATAACTGCAACTGAACATATGGGTTGAAAGTCGGAATTTTATCTCTCATTCTCACATTTTTGAACCCTAAACTCGATAGGAGGCGATTTGGAGAGGAGATTATCACCTACAAACTTTGGGTAAGTGATTCTAATCTATTTCTAATCCTATTTCATCAACATATCTTAGATTTTAACATCAACATCCTGTGGATAAATGTTAAAATTTATGACACTTTGTTAAGTTTTTGAACAATAAGAAACTGAGTTTTGAGAGTCGAATTGAACTCGGATTTTGAAACTAATCACATTTATAAACTCGTGGGGTCATGACTCGATTTTTATGACTCGATTTTTGATAGATTTGAGCTGTGTGGAGGCGAAGTTTAAGGGAAAGGATATTTCCGAGTGTTGAATTGGCCTTGTTGAGGTAAGTGTCTTGCCTAAATTTGTGTAGGGGAACTACTGCTTAGGATTGGTATAGATTGACTTATTTGTGCTATCTGAAAGACGTGTATGAAAGGTGACGAGTGGGTACACGGGTTGTACGTGGTATTTGACCGGTTTAGGCTACTTAGACTATTTTCATGCTTTAATTGAGATGACATATCATGTTCTAGATACTCATAGTTAATCTATTCCTATTTGTGTTAGTCTATCCTTACATGAATTAATTGACTTGTTTAACACTTGTTCTACTTCCTACTTGATAAATTGCTCTCATGCTTTAGTTGAACTTGTTGCCCCTTTTATTGTACATGCTACCTCCTCATTGTTAATTATTGTTATTTGAAGTTATTGTTCGTGTTATCTCTTTCATTCTTGATTATTCTTATTTGTAATTATTGTTCATGTTATCTCTTTCCTTGTTGATTTCCATTATTTGAAGGCATTGTTATATGTTATCTTTTTCCATTGTGAGTTATTCTTATTAAATATCGTGGTTATACATTATCTCGTTGTTTAGTTATTGGTGTTGAGGTTGTGAAAGTTGTTATCACATTGAGGAGAAATTATTATTGTTGAAACATCTTCCTTGTTGAGCATTTTACACTCATTATTGTTTGTTGATATTCTTGTACCTGTTGTTGTGGAGCTATAGGTTATTGTTGTGGAAACATTGATATTGTTGATTGTTGGCAAGTTGTGATATGTGGGCACTTGTGATGCGAGTTGTTATTGTGATGTGATATTGACGCGCATGCGGCGGTATAAAGCTTGGGGTTAATGTGCTTGCGATGGTGTAAGGTGAGACTTATGTGCGTGTTGCTTGTAGGGGAACTACGTGAAGCCACGTGACGAAATAAGGTGGGCTAAAGTGCATGTAGCTATTTCAGGAAAACTGTTTTCAAAATCTATTTCAAATTTAAAGCTCACACGGCGGTATAAGGAAAGATTGTGATTGAGATTGTGAATTGTGAATATGAGGCGGTACCTCGGTTGTGATTCTTGATATGTATACACAAGCCGGTACCTCTGTTGTGATTCTTATTGTACACGAGGCGGTACCTCGTTGTGATTCTTGTTGTTTATCTCATGTTGCAAAGAAGTTTGGTGGAAACATTTCTTGTTGTTTTGTTCTTCCTTGTTCTAGAAGTTGTTGTCCGTATATGATCGTTGTGGTTCTCCTTAGTTGCTTCCTTCATGTTATTTCCATGTTAAATTACCAGGATTAGTTATACTATTACCTTGTTTCGTATAAGTTATTTCTCCTCTTTCCATTATTTATCGTATTACATATTTATACTTTTTATTTATATCCTTGCAGGTTTCTTGACCTGGCCTTGTCACTACTCTACCGGGGTTAGGCTTGACACTTATTGTGTACTGTTATGGTGTACTCTTACTACGCTTCTGTTCATTTTTGTGCAGATCCAGGTATGTCTGCTCATGCCGATCATTAGAGATCATTTGTTTGCTGCTATACAGAGACTTCAAGGTATACATGCCCGGTGTCCGTAGGCCTCGGAGTCACCTTCCCTTTTACTCTTGTTTACTATTGTATTTTCTTTCAGACATCGATGTAGTAGTTATTCTAGTTTTACTCTGTAGAGGTTATGACTCAGTTCCACCGGTTTTGGTGAGTCTATTTGTGAGATTCTATTTTCGGAAGGTTATATCAGTTATTCGATTTTATTTTAATATTTTGTAATTATTTCTATCAAGTTTTTATTATCTATTAGGCTTACCTAGTTATAGAGACTAGGTGCCATCACAACATCCTACGGAGGGAAATTGGGGTTGTGACAATATCCGTTGTTAGCCTTATATCATTGTACTACTTGATTGTCATTTTGTTTCTTTGCTTTCCGTTATTAGATTATATCATATTCTGTTTAGATTTCTTTTATCTAGTAGGTGTATTGACATGGCCTCGTCACTACTCTACTGAAGCTAGGTGTGATATTTACTGTGTACCGTTGTGGTGTACTCATGCTACTCTTCTGCACATTTTTGTGCAGATCCAGGTACCACAGCTCGTGCCAGACGCCAGTGATTGGACTTGATGACCCGAAGATTTCAGGTTATACATGCCTAACGCTGCAGGCCTGGGAGTCACCTTCTACTTCTGTCGTTTCTACTGTTTATTTTCACATCAAACAGTATTGTATTTTGAGACTTCTAGTGCACTTCTTAGAGCTTCTGACTCAGTTTCACCAGTTTTGGATAAAGTTTTGTGATTGTTATTCAGTATTAAAGATATCAGGAGATTTATCAGTTAATTTAATATTCTTAGTCGTTATTTCGGATAAATTCTCTTCTATGTTAGACTTACCTAGTCTTAGAGACTAGATGTGTCACCACAACCTCCTATAGTGGGAATTTGGGGTCGTGACAGCTATATTGTAAATTGAGAAAGATTTATTAGGAGAACTTGATTATAACAAAATTATTAATAACTTTACATCTTAAAAAAACTACAAAAAATAGACTGATAAAAATAATATACATTAAAAATAACTTAGGCCCCTCATAAAGTTTGGCTTTAGGCCACAAAATTCGTCGGGCCGCCTCAGACATTGAAGAAATTAAATGAGACTTGTTCACAAAAGCTGAAAAATAATTGTCACAACCCCAAATCCCCACCTGAGGATATCGTGATGGCACCTAGTCTCTAAGATTAGGTAAGACTAACGTACATCAAGTTTTAGCAAAAATAACAATCTAATTATCAACTTAAACATGTAATCTTATCATAATAAAACCAAATAGTACAACTGTCAATAACTCCCAGAACCTGGTGGAACCGAGTCATAAGCTCTAGCATGAATACACTTAGAATTCTCTAAACAAAAGATTGTTTAAACTGAAAATAACAGTAATGCGGCCAAAAATAAAAGGTGACTCCGAGGCCTGCGAGCGTTGAGCGGGTATAACAAGAAGTCTTGGGGCTAACTGGTCGATCACTAGCTTCCGACACGAGTAGAGTTACCTGGATCTGCACAAAAATATGCAGAAGCATAGCATAGGTACACCACAACGATACCCAGTAAGTATCAAGCTAGCCTCAATAGAGAAATGACGAGGCCAGGTCAAGGCACTTAATAAACAAAAGAAAACCTGAACAAATTATAATAAAATATAACTGCAAAAAGCAAGGAACTAAATGGCAACAAAGTAGCTCAAACTGTAAGACTAACAGCATATATCAAAGCTATAAGGGCAAAAAGTAAGAGCACGTGATAAGAACAAAAGAATAAAACACAATCAAATACAACTAACACAAATGAAGGAGTGATAACAACTGTTTCATCAACATGCTCTTTCAACATGGAATGTACAACAAGAATCACAACCGAGGCACTACACCTCATTTCCTTTCACATTTCATAAATCATAATCAAAATCTTCCTTATATCATCGTGTGAGCCTTGCATTTAAAAAAAATTCTCGAAATAGCTACACGCATTTTAGCCCCCATATATCACCGCGTGGCTTCAAGTAATTGCCTTTTAGCAGCCGCATATAAATCCCAACTTATCTCATTGCATGCATATCAACCCCTATCATTATACCACCCTATGCATATTAATATCACAATACAATAATCAACTTGCACTACACGTGCTCACATGCAAAAACACTTGTCAAAATCAACAGTACCGATGTTACCACAACATATAGCCCGTGGCTCAACCATAATGTGATCAAGAATCTTAATAACAGCAAAATGATTGAGAAATACTCAACCAGGAAAGATATCTTAATAATCAACAACTTCAACTTCAATGTGTTAATAGCTTTCACAACTTCAACTTCAATAACTCTAATGAAGGTATTTGCACGAAATGACAACTTCATTCAAGTGTATAGCATAATCTTAACGATAAATAAGATAGTATGAAATAGCAACTACGTGTAAGTGCATAACAATAAAACAACACGAAGAGACATCGTGTAATAACAACTTCAAATAAGAATAAATCAACAATAAAAGAGGTAACAAGACAATAAGAGAGTAACAACTTCAACTATAGCATATAAGTGAAAACATGACAATAAAAGATAGAGCATGTAGTAACAACGTCAAATAGAGCATGTGAGAGTAAATTTAATAATGGAAGATATAACATGTTATGACAATTTCAATTAATTGCATGGAAGAATCCTAAGAGTCTACACCGGTCACAATACCACATATAAGCCTATGTACACACTCGTCACCTTGTGCACACATCTTCCATGTAATTCAAATAACACAATCAACCCAAATCCTAAAAGGTAGTTCCCTTGCAGAGGATACATACCTCAACTAGGCCAAATCAACCCTCAAAAATAGTCTTTCCTTTAAAATCTGCCCCGAACGTCTCAAATCTAACAAAAAACAACTTAATAACATTAAATAATGCAAGGAAATCAAATTACCATAGATAAATATATGATTTTTACACAATTCCCAAAAGTCAACAAAAGTCAACCCCAGGCACGTCCGGTCCAAACCCAAGTTCTAAGGTAGATCTTGACTACCCATAATCCCACGAGTTTATATATGGGTTTTGTTTTCAAATCCAAGTCCAATTCGACTCTCAAATCCCAAATTTTCATTTTTCAAAACTTTGACAAAATCCCCAAAATTTCTCTTTGATTCTACTAATAATTTTCAAGTTTAATCTTATATATAATCATGAAATATAGTTGGAAATTGATTATAACTACTTACCCAACGAATATAGGTGAAAATCCTATCTCCAAATCGCCCCTACCGAGTCTAGGGTTCTAAAATGACAGAAATGAGATGAAATCCCGATTTTCCAGCATTTTGTTCAGTTGCATATGTCGCAATTGTGACACTGGGTTCACAATTGCGAACCCTCGCAATTGTGAAGGAAGTCTCACTATTATGGAAACTGATAGCCTAAGGGTGAAGTCGCAAAAGTGGCACTGGATTCGCAATTGCGAACCCTCTTCCCTTCGCAAATGTGACTAAAAATGTCGCAAATGCGATCCTACTCAGACTAGCCTATCTTCGCAATTGCAAGTGGGTACCGCAATTGCGATACCTGCTTCTCGACTGTTCATTCGCAATTGCTAGGCTGGTGCTCGCAATTGTGATAACCGCAGCACCAACAACCCATAATGGGTTCTATCCAATCTGAAACGCGTCCGAAACTTACCCCGAGCCCTCAGGGCTCCGAAACAAATATCCACACAAGTCTAAAAAATCATACGAACTCTCTGTCGTGATCAAAACACATAAATAACATCTAAACTATGAATCGGACATCAAAAGAAAATTCATGAACCTCTAGAATTGAAACCAAGTGTCTGAATCCTATCAAAGCAACTCTAAATGATACCAAATTTTGAAGACAAGTTTCAAATAGCAAAACGGACCTATTCCAAGTCCTAAAACCAACTTCTGAACCCGATAGCCAAAAAGTCAACTTACAGTAAAACTTGGGAAAAGTTCTAAACCTCAAATTGCCAACTTTCGGCAAAATAAGTTAATTTAACCTAGGGACCTCCGAAATCAATTTCGGGCATACACCCAAATCCAAAATCAGGATACCAACCTATTGGAGCCATCAAACCATCGTTCCGGGGTCATTTTCACAAAACGTCGGACTTGGATTAACATTTTCAACTTGACTTCTAAACTATGAACCAAAGAGGCCAAATCGACCCAAAACCTTCACGGAACAAAACTAACCAACCCTGCAAGTCATAAAAGCACAAATGCACATGTTGAAGCATCAAACGAGGAAAATGGCTCAAATATGCAAAATGACTAGTCGGTTCGTTAAATTCTCCCCATCTTAAAACAAATGTTCGTGCTTGAACATGCATAGAGACATACCTAAGACGAAATGGTGTGAATAAAGACTCTGCATGTCGTGTTCGGTCTCCCAAATTTCCTCGTCGACCAGATTACCTCTCCATTGAACCTTCATTGAAGTAATATTTCCTGACCTTAACTTTCGGACCTGCTTGTCCAAGATAGCCACCAGCTCCACCACAGAAGTCAAATCCTTGTCCAATTGGACTGAGCTAAAGTCTAATACATGTGACGGATCACCATAATACTTTCGGAGCATGAAAACATGGAACACCAGGTGAACTGTCAATAAGCTAGGTGGAAATGCAAGTCTATAGGCCACCACACAAACTCTCTCAAGGATATCAAAAGGACCAATATTGCTAGAGCTCAACTTGCCCTTTGTCCCAAACCACATCACACCCTTAAAGAGTGAAACCTGAAGCAGAACCCTCTCTCCCACCATAAATGCTGCATCAAAAGCACTTCGATCAGTATGGACCTTCTATCTAAACTATGTTATACGAAGTCGATCCTGAATCAACTTAACTTTCTCCAAAGCATCCTGAACCAAATCAATGCCCACTAACATAGTCTCACCCGGCTTAAACCAACCAACTTGAGAAGGACATTATCTCCCATATAGGGCCTCATAAGGAGCCATTTGAATACCCGATTGGTATATGCTGTTGTAGGAGAACTCTGTAAGCGGTAGAAATTGATCCCATGAACACCTGTAATCCATAACACATGCACGTAGCACATCCTCCAAGATCTGAATGGTGCGCTCGGCATGCCCATCCGACTGGGAGTGAAATGTTGTACTCAACTCAACCCGTGTGCCTAACTGACACTGTACAGCTCTCCAGAAATGCAATGTGAACTTCGTGCCCCGATCAGAGATGGACACCGGCACCCTATGGAGACGAACAATCTCACAGATATAGATTTGAGCCACTCTGAAGAGTAGATAGTCACCACTAAAATGAAATATGCCGACTTGGTCAGCCTATCCATAATAACCCATACTGCATCAAATTTCTTCAAAGTCCATGGGATCCTAACAATGAAATCCATGGTAATACGCTCCCATGTACACTCAAGAATCTCAAGTCTCTTGAGATAACCGCCCTGTCTCTGATGCTCGTACTTCATCTACTGATTTCAAGCACCGGGCCACATACTCTATTATATCTTTTTTCATTCTTCGCCACCAATAGTGCTGCCTCAAATCCTGATACATCTTAGCGACACCCAGATGAATGGAATACTGCGAATTGTGGGCCTTCTCATGGATTAACTCATGCGACCCATCCACATCGGGCACACATATAAGGCCCTGCATCTATAACACCCCGTCATCTCTAATAAAAACCTCCTTGGCATCGTCGTGTTGTACCGTGTCCTTAAAGACAAGAAAATGGGGGTCGTCATACTGTCATGCTCTGATGCGCTCATACAAAGAAGTCCGAGAAACCACGCAACGAAGAACCCGGCTAGGCTCCAAAACATTGAGTCTCACAAACTTATTTGCCAAAGCCTGAACATCCATGGCTAGTGGCCTCTCTGCTGCCGGTAAATATGTCAAACTGCCCTTATTCTCCGCCTTCCTAGTCAGCAAATCGGCCACCACATTGGCCTTCATGGGATGATATAGTATGTTGATATCATAGTGTTTCAGCAACTCTAACCATCTCCGCTATCACAAATTAAGGTCCTTTTGCTTGAACAGATGTTGGAGTCTCTAATGGTCGATATAGACCTCCCATGGAACGCCGTACATATAGTGCCTCAAAATCATTAATGTGTGAACAATGGCCACCATCTCTAAGTCATGCACATGGTAATTCTTCTCGTGAACCATCAATTATCGAGACGCTTAAGGCAATCACTCTACCGACTTGCAGCAACATTGTGCCAAGCCCAATACGCGATGCATCATAATACACGGTGTAAGACCCCCAACCTGTAGGCAACACCAACATTGGGGATGTAGTCAATGCAGTCTTAAGTTTTTGAAAGCTCTCCTCACACTCCTTAGACCATCTGAAAGGAGCTCCTTTCTGGGTCAATCTAATAAAAGGTGCAGCAGTGGACGTCAAACCCTCTACAAAGCGACGGTAATATTCGGCCAAACCAAGGAAACTCCGGATCTCAATAGCTGAAGACTGTCTGGGCCAACTATGAACTCCCTCAATGTTCTTCGGATCTACGTTAATCCCCTCAGTAGGCACCACGTGACCAAAAACGCTACTGAATCAAGCGAAAACTAACACATGGAGAATTTTGTATATAACTTTTTCTCCCTCAAGGTTCGAAGCACAATCCTCAAGCGCTGCTCATGATCCTCCTGACTGTGAGAATACATCAACATGTCGCTAATGAACATGATTACGAATGAATTCAGATATGGATGGAACACAGTGTTCATCAAGTGCATAAATTCTAGCGTTGGTCAGCCCAAATGACATCACTAGAAACTCGTAGTAAACATACCAAGTCTTGAAAGTAGTCTTCGGAATATCTGATGAATCTGGAATGGTCAGCTGATGATACCCTGACCTCGACCCAATCTATGAGAAAACTCTAGCACCCTAAAGTTGATCAAACAACTCATCAATGAGCGGTAAAGGGTACCTGCTCTTGACTGTAACTTTATTCGCCTGTCTATAATCAGTACATATCCGCATAGTACCATCCTTCTTCCTTACAAATAGAATCGGACCACCCCAAGGAGAAACACTCGGCTGGATGAAACCCTTATCAAGAAATTCCTAAAGTTGTTCCTTTAACTCTTTCACCTCTACTGGTGCCATACTAAATGGTGGAATAGAAATGGGCTGAGTGCCCGACACCAGGTCAATACCAAAATCAATATCCCTATCGGGCGGCATGCCCAGTAGCTCTGCTGGGAACACATCTGGGAAATCTCTCATTACAGGAGCTTACTTAACGGTAGGAATATCAGTACTAACATCACTCACAAAGGCAAGAAATGCTTCATACCCCTTCTCAACCATCTGATGTGCCTTAAGAAAGGACACAACCCTGCCAGGAATATAATCCAATGTAGCCTTCCACTCCAACTACGACAATCCTGGCATAGCCAGTGTCACAATCTCGGTGTGACAGTCTAGAAGAGCATGATAGGGCGACAATCGATCCATGCCCAAGATCACATCAAAGTCCACCATACTGATCAGTAATAGGTCAACTAGGTCAACTCTTGTCTCATAACCACCAATAGTGACTAAACACGACCAATAAACACGGCCTACAATAATAGAATCTCTCACAAGCGTGGACACATCAACGAGAGCACTCAAAGAATCAAAAGATAAATCCAAGTATGGAGCAAAGTAAGATGACACATATGAATAAGTGGAACCCAGATCAAATAAAATTGATGCATCACTTTGACAGATCGTAACCATACCTGTGATAACAACATCCGATATAACTGCCTCCGTCCTACCAGGAAACGCATCGAAACGAGCCCGACCTCCCCCTTTAGGGCGACCTCTACCCGCCTTACCTCCACTCCTAGCTGGTGGTGCAGGTGGAGCGGCAAGTGGAGCAACAACCATGGCCTGTAAACCCTGTGGAATCCGTTGAGCCTGTGTAGTGTTTAAAGGTGCAACCCTCCTAAGTGTAGGGCAATCCCTGACCATATGTCGAGTATCACCATACTCAAAACAAGCTCTCAGTGGCATGGTTGCTGAAATTGACTCTAGCTTGGTCGGCAAGACTGACTGCTAAAGGCACCCCGACAGGACGTGCACTGGAGAGAGGTTGAGCACAATGGGCCAGCCCATCCTTTCGGAGGGAGGAACAATTTACCAAATATGTCTGAGTCTTTTCCATCATCGTCTTCCTTAGCAAAAATGAACCTGTCCCCTACTCTGTATAAAACCCTGTTCAAAAAATATGATTACCTCTATGAAGTAGATATCCTACTAGATGAACAAAAGGTGTCTTCCACCGAACTACCTCTTATAAACCCTTACTCAGCCTTCGCCAAAAAATCATTTGCACCCTGGACACAAATTCGTTCCCTTGTCCAGCACAGACCAAAAGGAGTCAAGGAATATGTTGCTGCCTCAAAACTTGACCAGCATCCTATCCTTGCCACCCGAGAGGAACAATTTATTACTCTTCAAATCCCAGATGATTTTCCCAGGCAATGGAGAGAGCATAGGTTTACCCATATCCATTTTGGTGCCATCCGAATTGCTTTAACATATCACGGAAGAAAAGGTTAGCCGGTGGTAGCTCGACTTTCTCTTCTAGATACAAGATATTTGGAGTACCAACATGCAAATTTGGGTACTGCAGAAGTTACCTTGAATGCTGGGACATTCTTCATCACAATCTTTCCAAATTTCAACATGTCCCTTTATGATCCATACCTAACCGAAGCACTA
>MCJB01035240.1:166929-191943 GCA_002018475.1 Nicotiana obtusifolia | reverse complement strand
TCAAATCTTTTAGACTTAATCCACACTGACATTTGTGATATGAAGTTAATACCATTTCGCGGTGGAAAAAGTATTTCATAACTTTTATTGACGATTGCACTCGATATTATTATGTTTATTTGCTAAATAGTAAGGATGAAGCAATAGAAGCATTTAAGCAATATAAGAATGAAGTCGAAAATTAATTGAATAAAAAGATTAAAATGATTAGAAGTGATAGGGGTGAAGAATATGAATCCCCTTTTGCAGAAATATGTTTAGAATATGAAATCATCCATCAAATACTGCCCCCTACACACCACAGTCCAATGGAGTTGCAGAAAGAAAAAATCGGACATTGAAAGAAATGATGAATGCTTTATCAATCAGTTCCGGTTTACAGCAGAATTTGTGGGGGGAAGCTATCCTTACAGCTAACCAAATACTCAACAGAGTATCCTACAACAAAATACACTCTATTCCTTATAAAAAATGGAAAGGAATAAAACCCAACTTGAAATATTTTAAAGTGTGGGGTGTCTAGCAAAGGCATAAGTACCTTTACCCAAAAGGGTGAAAATAGGATCAAAAACCCTGGACTGTGTTTTCATTGGATATGCAACAAACAGTAAAGCATGTAGATTTTTGGTTCATGATTTTGACAATCTCGAAATTCATAATAATACGGTAATTGAATCTGATAATGCTGAATTCTTTAAAAACATCTATCCGTATAAAATTGAATGCGAGTCTTCGAATGAAAGATTTAAACGACCACGGGAATAACCAAAGGAGAATGCCCCTAGTGAAAAAAATCCAAGGCGTAGCAAACGTCAAAGGACATCCACTTCCTTCGGTCCAGATTTTGTGACATTCCTGCTTGAAAATAAACCTCAAACTTTTAAGGCGGCTATGTCATCTCCTGATTCAGCATTTTGGAAAGAGACAGTCAATAGTGAGATTCAATCAATCTTAGATAACCACACATGGGAAGTGGTTGATCTTCCTCCTGGAAACAAGCCTTTAGGTTCTAAATGGATTTTTAAAAGGAAAATGAAAGCCGATGGCACTATTGACAAATATAAGGCAAGGCTTGTGGTCGAAGGTTATAGACAAAAGGAAGGTATTGATTATTTTGACACATACTCGCCTGTAACAAGAATAACGTCCATTCGAGTATTAGTGGCTCTGGCAGCCGTGTATGGTCTTGAAATTCACCAAATGAATGTTAAAACATCTTTTTTAAATGGTGATTTGGAGGAAGAAATTTACATGGAACAACCTGAGGGTTTTGTGGTTCCTGGTAAGAAAAGAAAGTGTGCAAACTTGTAAAGTCGTTTTATGGACTTAAACAAGCACCCAAACAATGGCATGCTAAATTTGACCAAACCATGTTGGCAAATGGCTTTAAAATTGATGAGTGTGATAAATGTGTTTACATTGAAAACACTCCAGGCCACGAAGTCATTGTTTGTTTGTATGTTGATGACATGATGATAATGAGCAAAGATATGGCAGATATAAATGCTACAAAGCGCATGTTGGCTAGCAAATTTGACATGAAAGACTTAGGAGTTGCTGATGTAATCTTAGGAATCAAAATTCATACAACTCCATAAGGTTTAACATTATCACAGTCTCACTACATAGAGAAAATACTTGACAAGTTCAAGTACTTGGATTTCAAGATTACCAGAACTCCAATTGATGTGAGTTACGCACTTCAAAAGAATGAAGGTGAAAGTAAATCACAAGGAGACTATGCGAGAGTGTTAGGAAGTCTGATGTATATCATGAATTGTACACGACCAGATATAGCATGTGCTATTAGCAAACTGAGTCGGTTTACAAGTAATCCCAATCACACACATTGGATGGCAATGAAACGAGTTTTGGGTTATCTGAAACATACTCAAGACTATGCTTTGCTTTATAATAAATATCCCGAAGTAATTGAAGGATATAGTGATGCAAATTGGATCACTTGATCGTCTGAAGTTAAATCCACGACTGGATATGTTTTCACAATTGGGAGTGGAGCAGTGTCTTGGAAATCATCCAAACAGACTTGCATTGCCTGTTCCACTATGGAATCTGAATTCATAGCTTTAGACAAGGCCGGTGAAGAAGCTGAATGGCTTCGGAATTTCCAAGAAGATATTCCATTCTGGCCCAAACCTCTTCTTTATTCTGTGTGATATACTACTGTTGAGTGGTTCGCCACTACCGGAATTCGGAGTACTACTATTCTGGTAAGATGATCGTTTTATCCTGGAAGGGGATATTCCATCAACCTCGAGTACTGTGAGGGGAATAATTTCCTTAAGGACACACTTTGAACTAAGTGAGCTCGCTTATATTCTGAAACTAATTCTACACTGTTTCTGCAGTTTACTATTTCAACACTGTTTCTACTAAGTGTTTAAAAGTTATTTAAAACTTATACCGATTATTTTTGATAACACCATCTAAACAAGGCTAGAGAACTGAAGATACTCATCGAAAATTGCTGAAGATTTGATAAGCAAGAATTGAAGATGAGCAACGGCTAGTAAAAGAACCAAGAATGAAGACCCAACAAATAATAGAAGATGAATTACTCTCAAACTGCTCAAACTCTAAAATTATATGCATGAAGAAATGAAACTTTGGTCTAACTCAACCCAAAAACTAGCTCACGAGAGAAGGACCGCCAACACCACATAAAGAGATTATAATCCATTCTCTCAACCATATAAAATTGTAAGTTATTATTATAAGTTATAATTGTATAGAAAAGTATAACCATGACAAAAATAAAAAGTGCAAATATAAAATATAATATGTGGTTAATAAATAACACAATGTTCATTAACTAGCATAAAAATAAATATTTAAAATAGTAGCGACTGGCATATATTAAAATTGAATATACATTAAATAATAAAATAGGATGAGAAAATTACAACAATAATTTGGTAATCTAGTAGGTCGCTTCCAGATCCACCAATATCATAAAATATTATGTGTATGTGGCAAAGTATCGTTGTGGTTGTGGCTGTTGAAATTGTTGATGCAATTAAAGCTCATGATACGTACTTCGAACAACACGCTAATATTCTGGGTAGATTTGGATTATCTACTTTACAAAAAATTATAGTTGTGTTTAGAATGTTGGCATACGGTTTGCCAGCAGATGCCACTGAAGAATATGTGAAAATTGGAGAGTCAATTGCAATTGAAAGCATAAAGAGATTTTGTCGAGCTATCGTAGAGGTTTTTGGCGAGCAGTATTTGAGATCACCAACAACTAACGATGTTGCAAGGCTTCTTCACATCGGTGAGCAACATGGTTTTCCAGGAATGCTAGGTAGTCTAGAGTGCATGCATTAGAAATGGAAAAATTGTCCAACAGCACGGGCTGGACAATATGCAGGCCGTAGTGGATCCCCAACAATTATTCTTGAAGTTGTAGTTGTTTATAACCTTGGATATGGCATGCATATTTTGGTACGCCCATCTCCAATAATGACATTAATGTTTTAGACATCATATTTGTTTTCCAATCTTGCTAAGATATTGCTCCTCCCGCCCATTATGTTATTCAAAGAAAAGAATATCATGTGGGTTATTATTTAGCTTATGGATATATCCAAAATGATCTATTATTGTGCAAATTATTCGTGAGCCACATTCTCAAAAGAAGAGCTATTTAGCGATAAAACAAGAATCACGTTGAAAAGATATTGAACCTGCATCTGGAGTTTTGCAATCTTGTTAGCAATTATTGCAGGGCTGTCACGTTTTTAGAGAAAAGAAGTGCTACGTGACATATTAACTACATGTATTATGTCATGGGTGGCTTTCCAACCTCGCCCCATGACCATTTGGACGCGCCCCGTGGCGTCCTGGCAAGCCTCTCAAAACCTAGCGCCACGGTCGGCCCCGTGGTTTCGGCAGCGCCAAGTGACAAGCGCGCATGTGCCTCTGTCACCCCACCAACACTCCTTGCCAGCGCCCAGCGGCTTGCGAGTGCCAGCAGCGCAGCGCGCATAGATAATGCCGCGCGCACAGATAATGCCGCGTGCACAGACAATGCCGCGCGCATCCCTCATGATCCAAGCGCCAGCGCCCAGCCGCAGGCAGACACAAATAGTGCTGCGCGCGCCGACAACAACACGTGCACAGACCCTGATGCTCATGACAAAGTTGCTGCTACTGGACTTGCTCCTACTTTATAGAAGTCTAACTCCTTTTCATTGTAAATATAGAGTAGAGGTTTTACTTCATTTTACATTCAGTATGCATTTACAGCTTTTATAGATCAACTCTTGTAACTTAGTTTTATTTTTTTTTAAGCATTATTAGGGGAGAACAAGCATTCAAACATTCAAGCAAGCAATCATTTCTCTGTACTGGTGTCTCTCCCCTTCGACACCGCTTTAGCTTTGTAATAGCTTTCATCATCAGCAATACAATCAGCATTCATCATCAATTACTGCTTTCAATTCTCTCGTTGCTTACGATATTGGTTTTCCCGCACGGCATTGACATTCTAGTCTAACGTGCGGAGGGGACCTCAGTTGGCGGACGGCAATCGTACTGACATCGATTGCCTAGGCTTACATCGCCCTTCCAAAAAACCTCAGGAAGGCGCCGCGTAATAGTTGGTATTAGAGCCTAGGCTCGACATCGGACGAGGGAACGCGTTGCCATTTCACCATTTCTAACCGTGGTGACTCAAGCGGATCAGATCACTGTCCTCGAACAAATAGTTGACGTACTACGGCCCATCGTAGATACGGTGCCTGATTTAAAAACCAGCCTAGTGCAAAGGTTGGACGACCTAGACCGCAGGATGCGACAGGCCGAAAATGACATTGCAAACATCAGTCGGGACTCTGAGGATGACCGTCAAACAGCAGCCGTCGAGGTAGCTGGCATTCATGGCAAATTCGAGGAACTCCAACAGGAACGTGCTCAAGATTTGGCCCAACGTGAACAAGAGGCAGACAGAATCACTGCCATGCAGCAATCCATAGACAACTTGACAGGCCAGCTCAATGTTGTCAATGCTGCCCTTCAAAGCCTGCTCAGAGGAGGCGGCAACCATATAGGGGGCGCCATGAACATTGCCCCTGTGCCACAAAAGCTGAAAATTCCTGAGCCAAAGCCATACCACGGAGCCCGAGATGCTAAAGAAGTGGAAAATTTCATATTCGACATCAAACAATACTTTGATGCCGTCGGTCCACTGGACGAAGCAAAACAGGTAGCAACTGCTGCCATGTATCTTCAGGGCGATGCTAAACTCTGGTGGTGAGTGAAATACGAAGCCATCAGGGCCGGTGAAGCTTTTGGATGCTGCTCAACTGTGTTTTAATTCACAAAAGTGCACCATTACAAACAAAAGCGCTTTTGAAATTTTTACCGCACAGCAACCGCTACTCCCACAAATGGTGAATGCGCCAAACATGCCAACATCGCCGCAGGCGGCCAGCTTCTCGAAGGAATGGGAGTAAACCATGCAAATAGTGCGGAGCTATCTCGTCAAAGCCCAAGACAGGGCAACGAGGCATGCAGAACAGAACCTTTGCTTTGCTCAATACCAAGCAGGAGACAAAGTGATGGTAAGAGTCCCAAAGCGGTACTTATTTGCAAGGAGGGCTCAGGACTATCGCCTATTGCAGCCATATATCGGACCCATGTCCATTGAAAAACGCCTTTGGGAAAGCTACATACCAGGTCAACATTCCATCCTGGTGGAAAATCCATTCGGTGTTCCATGTCAGCCGCCTCAAATCATTTCGGAAATACATGGAGCGTCATTCAGATCATCATCATCACCCCAGAAAACAGAGGGGAATAGACCTCCCCAGCCAACAGAAGCCTGACCAATCATCATCACCATCATGCAGATAAGGCTCCGAGGACGGCGCCAACTCAGGTGGGGGAGAATGTCATGGGCGGCTTTCCAGCCTCGCCCCATGACCCCTTGGACGTGCCCCGTGGCGTCCTAGCAAGCCTCTCAAAGCCTAGCGCCATGGTCGGCCCCGTGGTCACGGCAGCGCCAAGTGACAAGCGCGCATGTGCCTCTCTCGCCCCACCAATACTCCTTGCCGCCACCCAGCGACTTGCGAGTGCCAGCAGCGCCGCGCGCATAGACAATACCGTGCGCACAGATAATGTCCTGTGCACAGACAATGCTGCGTGCATCCCTCATGATCCAAGCGCCAGCGGCCAGCCGCAGGCAGACACAAATAGTGCCGCGCGCGCAGACCCTGATGCTCATGACAAAGTTGCTGCCACTGGACTTGCTCCTACTTTGTAGAAGTCTAAGTCCTTTTCATTGTAAATATGGAGTAGGTTTACTTCATTTAACATTCAGTATGGATTTACAGCTTTTATAGGTCAACTTTTGTAACTTAGGTTTTTTTTTAAGCATTATTAGCGGGGACACGCATTCAAACATTCACGCAAGCAATCATTTCTCTGTACTGGTGTCTCTCCCCCTCAACATCGCTTTAGCTTTGTAATAGCTTTCATCATCAGCAATACAATCAGCATTCATCATCAATTACTGCTTTCAATTCTCTCGTTGCTTACGATATTGGTTTTTCCGCACGGCACTGACATTCTAGTCTAGCGTGCGGAGGGGACCTCAGTTAGCGGACGGCAATCGTACTGACATCGATTGCCTAGCCTTACATCGCCCTTCCAAAGAACCTCAGGAAGGCGCCGCGTAATAATTATATTGCACAACATGATAATCGAGGATGAGCGTGATCTTAATGCACCAATTCAAGATGCTTGGGAGGTCCAACTCCAACAGTAGAAATGGCAGTAGATGAAAATTATCGAGTTGAATAATTTTTATCTCGACAAAAAAAAAAAGGCAGAGATGCTCATTTTTGCACTTCGTAGTGCATTAATAGGGCATTTATGGGAGCAACATACTACTCCTGAAAGTTGAATATTTATGTAGTAAACTAAATTTTACCATAATGTAATATTATTTAATTATATCTTATGAATGATTTTACTTTTATCTAAATTAATCATTAATATTTATAATGTATAATATTTGCTTACAGTTTATATTATTTAAAAATTTATGGTATAAAATAATTTTATATTAAATAGTTATATAAGAAATGAATATGAATTATATGGGATGAATATGTAAAAAAGGAAAAAAAAGGATTTGTTTTATGAAATAAAAAATAAATTTATATAAAAGAAAATAATATAATATAAAATAGAGAGAAGAATTCCTGAGCCGAGGGTCTATTGCAAACTGCCCTCTCTATCCTCACAAGGTAGAGGTAAGGTCGGTGTACATACTATCCTCCCCAAACCCCACGGTATGAGATAATATTGGATATGTTGTTGTTGTTATTGTAGAAGAAAGAAAAGAATATAAAAGGAATATTTTTTTGGTGTAAAAAATAATGTAATGAGTTGAAGTTAATTTACATTATTTTAATGTAAAAAAATGATGCAAGGTTTGGAGATGCCCTTAAGGGTTAAAAAATCATTTTCATTCTCTTTATTGAGTTAAAGTCCTAATCCTCAGTTTGTGTTGACACCGCAGTTGTACACTCGTCTGTGGTGATTGAAGAGTCAAAACCACGCGTTCGTGTAATAGTGGAACTCCTTGCTTAAAAGGAGACTGGATGTAGAAAATCGAAATTTGGCTAACAAAACGATTAGAAAATCTGCCAGAAAGACTAATACAAAAATGTTCCATCCCTGAAGAATGAATCTAATCGCTTCAATTTTTGCTTAAAATATCGTAATTAATGAATATTGGATCAAAAGGCTATATACCATGTAAAGACAATGATAAAAATGTACGTGTTCCTTCGGGAATATCTGATAAAGAAATCAATTATTATATATGTATGTCTTGTGATGTAGTTATAAGTAAAATAATAAGACAGTTAAATTAATGAACTCCAAAAATTTCACAAATTAAATTACGTACAGTAACATATAAGACGTCTTTAAAAAAAATATAACTTGTCTTAAATGAAAAGTTTAACTCTACCTATCAGCCTAGCATCATAATAGCTGAAAGTACATTTTATTACAAATAGTAATCTTTTTGGTCAAAAGGAATACAGTTGTCCTAAATGTTGTTCAAATACAGAATCCATGAATTTTAAAACTCCATTCAATTTATACGACCATATATTGAGTATACTCGGAGCTAGAAATTAAATGTTAAAATTGATTCTTATATTTTATTTATGAAAGTGAAACAAATATTGAGTACTATAATTTTAAAAAGAGTTTATTGGAATAAAAGTGGCGAGTCAAATATACCGTCACATAAATTGGTATAGGAGGAATATTTTATATATATATATATATATATATATATATATATATATATATATATATTCACACCTTCCCCTCTCCTATTTAACTTATTTTTACTACTATTCTTATTTTACTTTGACATGATGATGATATGAGTTGAGCTTAAAGAAAGAAGTGAGAATTCATATTGCCTACGCCAATTTTATTTGCGATTGAGACGTAGTCGTTGTCGTTTGTTATACTATAAAAGCCACACCAAATAAAATATGACAATTTAATGAACTTAAATTTTGTAAAAACTGTAAAGCTAAGCCCATTAAGACATAAGAATTTTTTTCCTTTTTTTCCGAATTTATTTTTACCTTTTCCTGAAATCAGTATTTGGCTATAAAATTTTTAATTTTCACTTGAAGATGAATTTTGAAATTTTTCGAAAATTTGAAAACTCTAAAAAGCTATTTTTCAAAAATTTCACCCAGATCACTTACAAAAATTCAAAAACAACTCAAAATTATATTCATGTTCAAACACAACTCTAATTTTCAAATACCATTTTCACTTAAAAAAATATTTTCACTTTTTTTTTTTTTGAAATTTTACAATTTTTATGCCCAAACGCCCACTAAGTATATAAAAATTAAATACTATAGTTTAGGTATAAGCTAGCAGCCTAGTCATAAATGGAGTAGCTGGCATTAGATTATTGCACTTAAATCATTTTAGTCAAAGGACATACAGTATTAGACATGAGGAGAACATGTAGGCCACTTGCATTATACATGGCAGAGAAAGGAGACAAGTCACCACTGATAAAAGTTCAATTCCTCGGAAATACGCATTATATAATAAAGAACGAAGTTGATTTACACGCAAACATACTGAATTTAAGAGAAAGAAAAGCTTTTAGGATTAGTTGTTTTAAACACATCATAAGAGTTTTGTGTCTATAAGTATTAAGGACATAACAAAAAATTTAAAATTAAATTATTTTTAAATATTTAAATATGTCATTTTTATTGAAACAAAGCTTCATTTTACAGCTATAGATTAAGATGTGGTTAAAGTGTCTCGGTACGTATATTACACTAAATTTAAAGTCAGAAGAAAAGAAAAGAAAGAAGAGAGAAGGTAAGAAAACTTACAGCGTCTCGGAGCTCAAGGGGAAGCTGTTGAATGACAAGAGAGAAACTGCGAGAGATGTTGCGGAGCATGAGATAGCAAAAGCACCAGTGTGGCTTTGAAGGAATTTGTTTTTCTGTTAATTTTGCTATTAGCAACAGCTTCATCAATGGGTATATCTCATTTGGATGCCTCACAATATCTCCTATTATCCCCATGATCACTAGTGTTAGCACCCTGTGGAAGCTGAGGAATGGGGTCGGTTAACAGGAAAATTATTTTGATGGTGTTGAACAAGGAAGAAGTTGGTTTTTGAATACTTATAATTTATTATGGCAGTGGGTGAATTGTTGGCTGATAAAGGCCCATTTGTTATGTTAGCAGATATCTAATTAGGGCCCAATAGGATTTATTACTCAGTTGTATTGCTTATGCCAAGATTGTAATAGAGTAGTGTAGTCATTTTATTTTGTACTGGTTTGGGTTGTAAATATCCGATCCAAAACTGACTTTGTATATAATAGAGGAGATTCGACTCTGGAAGGTTCGGATGCTCAGTTTTCATATTTTACACGAAAATATCTTACCTCTGTTCTTCCTTCCTCCTTAAGATTTTAATTTCTCTTCAGAACATTGGGATTACGATGAGTGTAACATGGTATCAGAACGGTGTATCTGGGTGATTTGAGCAGTGTTCTTCAATTTCATGGGCATCTCGTTGTTCTTCGTTGTTGGCAAAAGGATTGCATTTTTCTGTTCACCGAAATTTTGTCGGTCTTCGGTTTCTCACCGGTGATTTCTCTCATTTTCCTTTCGATTTGCATTGAATTCTGCCTTTCTGCATTCCTTTCCCAGAAATTTATTTGTTTATGATCAACGAGTTATACAGTAATGAAATCCAAAATTTGTGACAGCACTGGATTCACCTCTTCCGTTATGGGCTCTCTAGTTTCTGATAAGTCTCCTTCTACTTCGTCTGAGCACTCTGGTTGTGATAATTCATCCGATGACATAATTGATCATAACTATCCCCTTTACATTCATTCATTAGACAATTTGGGGGCTTTAACTAGTGGGAAGCGTATTCGATGGGACTGGGTATAGCGATTGGCATAGGAGTATGCTTATTGCACTCTCGGTTAAGAATAAGTTGTATTTCATTCAACCTGATTGTGAGAGGCCACCTCCAAATTCACCTTTCTCTCGTCAATGTGATAGGTGTAATAACATAGTGATCTCGTAGATCCAAAATATTCTTTCTCCAGTAACTCGTAAGAGTGTCCTTTATTGTCAACTTGCCAAAGATGTCTAGATGGAATTGGAAGACAGGTACAGTCAGCCGAGTGGAATTAGGTTTATCAGGTCAAAAAGGAACGTGCCTCAATATCTCAGGGCTCAATGAGTATTATGCAAGTATTATGCAAGGATGAAGAGTGTTTGGGACAAACTCAGCAGACTGACTATTCATATGGATTCTCACTGCACTTGTGGATTCAAAAATGTGAGGAGAATCAGAGGTTCTACCGGTTTCAGATGGGTTTGAACGATAGTTATGCCAATGCTAGGACTAATGTGCTTATGATGAGTCCCTTCTCTATTATTAACAAGCCCACTCTCTTCTGGTGAATGATGAGCGACAATGAGAAATTCAACCTGCCCTTTCCTATTTCACTCCAAAATCTGCTTCATTATCGGTGGGGTCTCGAAGATCTACTTTTCATCCTAAGGCCATCTTTGATCCCAGGAGGCCTAATGTGGTATGTATCTACTGCAACAAACCAGGGAATACAATGGAGAAATGTAATAAGAAACATGGATTTCCCCTAAACTTCAACTTCACCAAGAGTAATAAAAGGGCTGATGTCAATGCCCATATTGAGCTAGATGTTTCTAAGCAATATGGTCAGTCTGGGACTTAGCCTTTCACTGAGACACTAACTGTCACAGTTCCAGCTATTCTGGGGTTGAATCTTGAGCAATGCAGCTAGCTGCTTTCTTTGATACAACAACATTATATGTTTGATCAGTCTTCTACCTCAGTCTCCAATCTTGCTGCTTCTGCGAACTTTGTAGGTATCCTTAGTTTCTTTTCTAGAAATAACCTTGAGCATTCAGTTAGTACTTGCTTGCTGTGTAAAGTTAATAAACACTCTTGGATTTTAGACTCTGAGGTCACTGATCACATGACTTCACATAGTAATCTTCTTCTAAACATTAAACCATTACCCATTCCTTACTTGATCACCCTGCCTAATAGTTATAAAGTCAAAGTAACATGTGATGGGGATTTACCTTTAACCAATGGTACTATTTTATCACATGTGCTTTTGGTCCTTAGTTTTCAGTTCAACTTGATATATGTATGATGGTATCCTAATTGAATTGTGTGCTTATCTTCAGTTCCTTTGCCTGTTTTATACAGGACCTTTCCATAAGGAGGCTTCGGAGGCCTCTGGTGTTTGGTAAAACACAGCCACATCTTAGGCGGGAGGGGGAGTACAGACCCTTACCGCTCAAGCTCCAGGGCACGCTGCTGTCGTATATCAGACCCCAGGTGCATTACCTCTGGGCAGAGGCCAAGCAGTTGCAGTGGCTGTACCGAAGCCCAGACCAGATTCGGTCGTCGAGCCGCAAAACTATTGGATAGATGGACCATGCTACATCCTCCTACCTTTGACGGTGAACGGAATCAGGAACCCTCGTACTTTATTGACTGTTATAGGGACATACTGCACAACATGAAAGTATTGGAATCCAACGGGGTAGACTCAACCACATTTAGTTGGATGGCATGGCCCATAGATGGTGGCAGTCTCATCTTCTTAGTAAGCCAGTGGGTTCGCCTCCCTTGACATAGGATCAGTTCACACGTCTCTTTCTGAAAAGATATATTCCACTCTCTCAGAGGGAAGAGCTACGGGGTCAGTTCGAGCGGCTCCAGCAAGGTCAGATGTCTGCGACGATTATGAGGCGATATTCTTTGAGTTTTCCCGCCATGCACTTGTGATACTCCCCACCAATGTAGAGAGAGTTCGGAGGTTTATTGCGGGCTTGCATTATGGTATTCAGGTTACTATAGCCTGAGATGGGGAGATGGGGACTCCCTACGAGCAGGTTGTGGGGATAGCTCGACAGATTAAGGGTATCCGCACCTAGGGCCGATTGTATACGACAGGGGAGAAGAGGCCTCGGCGCTCTAGAGGATTCAGTGGCGCCCCGTCTGGGGGTAGATGTTAGTTCGTGAGGGGTCAGTCCAGCAGACCCACTTATTCAGCACCACTGCCTTCTACGGGGTGCACCAGTGCGGCCCTATTTCAGTGCCATTGCAGAGAGCTACTATTGTCCACCGTCTATTCAGGGCCCTTCTAGCTGGTATTCAGGTCCCCAGGGTCAGACTCAGGGTTAGTCATCTTCCGCATCGAGAGGTTGCTATGAGTGTGGGGAGCTTGGACACATGAGGAGATCTTGCCCCAAGATTCGAGGCAAGGTAGTGCAGTAGGGCCATTAGCCCATGGTTAGCGCACCAGCTGCTGCACCATCGTCCGGCCTGCCAGAGGCGGAGGGAAGGTGGGTAAGGGTCGCCCTAGAGGTGGAGTCCAGGCAGGTGGGGCTCCAGCTAAGTTCTATGCTTTTTCAGCCAGACCAGATGCAGTAGCCTTATATGCAGTGATCACACGTATTATTTCTATTTGCGGTAGGGATGCTTCAGTATTATTCAATTCAGGGTCTTCGTAATCATATGTCTCTTCTCTATTTGCTCATTATCTAGATATCCCTCGTGAGTCCTTGGGTGTTCCTGTTTATGTGTCTATGCCCGTGTGCGATTCTGTTATTGTGGATTGGGTCTACCAATCCTGTATTCTGACTTTCTGTGGTTATGAGACCAGAGCGGATCTTCTGTTGCTCGACATGACCAACTTTGAGGTCATCATAGGCATGGACTGGTTGTCTCTGTATCATGCCATCCTTGATTGTCATGCCAAGACTGTTATCTTGGCGATGCCAGAGTTGCCTAGATTGGAGTGGAGGGGTTCATCTATTAGTGCATCTAGTCGGATTATCTCTTTCCTGAAGGCTCGACACATGGTCTGAAAGGTTGTTTGGCTTATCTAGCGTATGTTCGAGATACTTCTATAGAGACTCCCATGATTGATTAAGTGCCCGTGGTGCGGGAGTTCTTCGATATGTTTCCTTCTGATCTACCAGGCATGCCACCAGATATTGATATCGATTTCTGTATTGATTTGGCACCAGGTACCCAACCTATCTCTATTCCACCATACTACATGGCTCCGAAGGAGTTTAAAGAATAGCTTGAGGAGTTGCTAGCGAAGGGTGTTTGTCAGGCCGAGTGAGTCACCTTGGGGTGCATCGGTGTTGTTTGTGAAAAAGAAGGATGGGACTATGCAGATGTGCATTGATCACCGCCAGTTGAACAGTTACCATTAAGAACAAGTACCCTTTGCTGCGTATTGATAATTTGTTTGACTAGTTGCATGGTGCTAGAGTATTCTCTAAGATCGATTTGAGAACTGGGTATCATCAGCTGAAGATCCGTGCTTCAGATGTTCCGAAGATGGCTTTCCAGACTAGGTATGACCACTATGAGTCTCTAGTGATGTCTTTCAGCTTGGCCAATGCCCCAGTTGCGTTTATGGATTTGATGAATCAGGTGTTCAGGCCATATCTTGATTCCTTCGTCATTGTCTTCATTGATGACATATTGATCTACTCGCGTAGTATGGAAGAGCACAAGCAATATTTGAGAGTTGAGCTTCAGACCTTGTGGGAACAGAAGTTATATGCTAAGTTCTCCAAGTGCGAGTTCATTAGATTTTGTGGCATTCTTGGGGAATGTTGTATCAGGTGAAGGTATTAAGTTGAACCCAGGAAGATCGAGGCAGTCTGGAGTTGGCCTCATCCTACCACAACGACTGAGATTAGGAGTTTCTTGGGGTTAGCAGGTTATTATCGTAGATTTGTGGAGGGTTTCTCATCTATTGCAACACCTTTGACCAGATTGACCCAGAAAGGAGCTCCATTCCGATGGTCCGATGTTTGCGAGGCGAGATTTTAGAAGCTTAAGACAACATTGACTACAACACCGATTTTAATGTTGCCTTCCAGTTCAGGGATGTATATTGTGTATTGCGACGCTTCACGTGTTGGCTTGAGTTGTGTATTGATGCAAGAGGGGTGAGTTATTGCATATGCTTCACATCAGCTGAAGACCTACGAGAAGAATTACCCCGTACATGATTTGGAGTTGGCCGCGATAATTCATGCTCTCAAGATTTGGAGGCATTATCTTTATGGGGTGTCCTGTGAAGTTTACACAGATCATTGTAGCTTGCAGTATTTGTTAAAGCAAAGGGATCTTAATTTGAGGTAGGGCAGGTGGCTTTTGAGTTACTAAAAGATTATGGTATTACCATCCTTTATCATCCGGGTAAGGCGAATGTGGTTGCGGATTCCTTGAGCAGAAAGGCCGAGAGTATGGGTAGTTAGGCATTTATTTCAGTAGAGGAAAGGCCATTGGCCTTTGGACATTCAGTCCTTAGCTAACAGACTTGTGAGGTTGGATATTTTAGAGCCCAGTCGAGTTTTTGCATGTGTTTTGTGGCTTAGTCTTTATTATTTGAGCAGATCAAAGCTCGTCAGTACGATAATCCGCACATTTTGGTTCTTAGAGAGATGGTACAAAGGGGTGGTGCCAAGGAGGTTACTATCAACGAGGATGGTGTTCTGCGACTCCTGGGTTGCTTATGTGTTTCTAATGTTGATGGCTTGAGGGAGAAGATACTAGAGGAGGCACACAGTTCTCGGTATTCTATTCATCACGGTGCTACGAAGATGTATTGCGACCTGCGGCAGCATTATTGGTGGCGGCGGATGTAGAAGGACATAGTTGTATATATAGCTAGGTGTTTAAATTGCCAGCAAGTTAAGTATGAGCACCAGAGGCCATGTGGCCTACTCCAGTAATGGTTATACCGGGATGGAAATGGGAACAGATCACTATGGACTTTGTAGTTGGGTTACTGTGAACGTTGGGGAAGTTTGATGCCGTTTGGGTCATTGTCGATAGGTTGACTAAGTTGTCACACTTTATTCGGTTGTGACGACGTACTCTCCATAGAGATTGGCCCAGATTTACATTCAGGAGATTTTCCGGTTGCATGGTGTGCCTGTTTTCATCATTTCAGATAGCGGCCCTCAGTTCACTTCGCATTTTTGGAGAGCAGTACAGAGTGATTTGGGCACCCAGGTAGAGCTCATCACAGCCTTTCATCCGCAAACCGACAGGCAATCGGAGTGAACAGTTCAAATTTAGGAGGATATGCGTAGAGCGTGTGTGATTCATTTCGAAGGGCAGTAGGATCGATTCTTTCCTTTGGTCGAGTTTGCTTATAACAACAGTTATCGGTCTAGTATCGAGATGGCTCCATTTGAGGCTTCATATGGTCGGCGATGTCGTTCGCCCATCGGATGATTTGAGCCCGGGAGGCTAGGTTATATGGCATTGACTTAGTGAAGGATACCTTGGAGAAGGTAAAGTTGATTCAGGAGCAACTTCGCATGGCACAATCTAGACAGAAGAGTTACGCGGATTAGAAGGCATGTGATTTATCATTTATGGTGAGCGAGACGGTTCTCTTGAAAGTTTTGCCGATGAAGGAAATCATGAGGTTCAGAAAGAAGGGCAATGTGAGCCTAAGGTTTATTGGCCCATTTGAGGTATTGAGGCAAGTGGGGGAGGTTGCTTATGAGCTTGCTTTTCCTCCTAGTCTATCGGGAGTTCATTCGGTCTTTCATGTGTCTATCCTCCGGAAGTATCATGCCGACAGGTCGCATGTGTTAGATTACAGTATAGTTCAGCTAGATGAGAGCTTGGGTTATGAGGAGGAGCCAGTTGCTATTGTTGACATGCAGGTTCGCCAGTTAAGATTAAAGAAGATTTCTGCGGTAAAGGTCAAATGGAGGGTTCAACAAGACGAGAAGGCGACTTAGGATACCGAGGAGGAAATACGTAGTAGATATCCACGCTTATTTAGCACTCCAGGTACAATTCCAGACCTGTTCGAGGACGAATGTTTGTTTAAGAGGTGGAGAATATAACGACCCGACCGGTCGTTTTGCTTTCTACATCCCCGTTCCCCTAATTAAGACTTCCCGTATGTGCTTTTACAGTTTATGACTTGCGGGGATGGTTGCTTTAGGTTTGGAAGAGTTCGGGTTGAAAACGGAACACTTAGTTCCTTAATAGTGGCATATGATGGCCAAGTTTGACTTGAGTCAAAATTTTGAGTAAACGACCTCGGAACTGAGATATGATGGTTCCAACAGGTTCGTATGATGATTTTGGACTTAGGCGTGTGTTCGGATTGGGTTTCGGGTGATCCAGGAGCATTTCGGCGCTTAATGTTGAAAGTTGGTTCATTAAAGGTTTTTCAGTTCTCTGAATTTGGTTTAGAGTGGACTTTGGTGTTATCGGGGTCTATATGGGATTTCGAGTCTGGGAATAGTTCTGTATGGTGATTTATGACTTGTACGCAAAATTTGGTGTCATTCCGAGTAGTCTAAGTATGGTTCGACGTGTTTGAAGCTAGTTAAGAAGTTTGAAGTTCATAAGTTGATTTAATTTTGTTTTGGAGTGTGATTTTTAGTTTCGATGTTGTTTTATGTATTTCGAGGGTTCGAGCAGGTACATATTATGGTTATGGACTTGTTGGTACATTTAGACGGGGTCCGGGGGCTCGGGTATATTTTGGAGGTAAGTGAATTCTATACAATGTAAGTTAAATACATAGATTATGGGTAGATTTTAACATGTAAAGTGTGCAAATTTTAAGACTTTGTTGAAAAACCTAAATTCTGATAAAAATGGTATTAGACCACGAAAATGATTATGGAATTGTAAAAGTTATATATTTGTGTTCGTGAGGTTATGGGTAACAATTATTTACAAATATTTTCAGAATCCGTGCATGTGGGCCTGGGGGTGAATTTTAGGAATTTTTTAAATGGGGTTGGGTAATCACTCTAATAGTTAAATTATGAACTTTTGAACAATTCTTGATTAGTAATTACAACCTTTGGCTAGTTTCGGATTGTTCGGCAACGACTTGAGGCTTTTAGAGTGATTTGTGGACTGGAGAGTGGACTTGGGAATGAGGTAAGTCTCTTGCCTAACCTTGTAAGAGGTAATTTATTCCATAGGTATTTAAATTGCTATTTTCTACTAATTGTGGGAGCTACGTACGCATGAAGTGACGAGAGTCCATGCGTAGCTAGAATTCATGTTATGTCCGGGTAGACATAGGCCTTATTTTGCTATTACTTGCACTATTTTGACTCAACTTGTTAGTTTAATTGCTTGTATTAATAAGTAAAACTTGGTTAAAGATTATGTTAATCGAGCTTCATTTCTTACAGAGTTGGCGGAATGTTTAATTATTGATGGAAATTATATTCGTTCATGGGCTTACATCGGCGTCGTAAATATGAAATTCGAAGTCCAAAGAGTTTCCCTCTTCCTGTGGATCGGGCCGAACACCTCGGCGATGAGGATTTTAACTCATGTATACCACAAGTAGCAACATAGGATTTAAATTCCCTGATTTCAGCCAAAGAAACAGGCCTTTCTATTTTGTATTCTCTATCCAGAACGTACAATTAAAATCACCATCACTTCCCATGCACCTTGTACCAGAACACTTATCTCCCTAATATCTCTCCACAAGCTCCTTCTCAATGCTTCGTAAGTGAACCCATACACCGTTGTAACTGAGAATTTCCTCCCGGTACTCTTATGTTCTACCTCATTATGTATTAGTTGAGCAGATTCCTTTGTTACATTGACACTATATTGCATAGATTTTCAGAATAACCAAATTCTTCCTCCATCATGTATTGTTAGGTTTGTTGTAAATGACCATCCACTACAAAGATTAAGAATAGCTATCTGAGCCTTAGCCCTCTTAATCTTTTTCTCCAGGAGTCTAAACAAACTGACCTTGGAATTATGCATGAAGACTTGCATTTCCTTTTGTTTGCTAGTCTTGTGTAGATCCCTAGTGTTTTGGAATCCAATCTTATCTATTAGGGTAGCGTTTCCCCTTCCCCTACTATGTCTAGAGCCTGTACCAACCTTACCTTCTCTCATGATTAGGAGGTCCAGTTCCTACTTGTTGACACTCTTCCCCTTCCTTACTAAGTGCTGCAAATGAGTTACTTGTAGTAGAAATATCCTTTGAATTATTTTGTCTTTGAGGATATAGGGTCAGCCTTTGACCAACCTCATTTCCCTACTCATCGTTGATTTATTTCTCCCCTTGTACAGAGGTTTGTTTCCCTTCTTGTATACCCTATTTTGGATCCATATGGTTTTCATTTCTATCACCCTTTGGGTTGATCCCTTTATTAGTTTTTTCTACCTCTACCTCATCTCTTTGTTGTCTTCTGCACACACTCACCTCATGGCCAAAGTTCTTGCATCTAACACAAAGGACTGGCTTCCATTTATACATAATTACTCGTTCTACAATCTTTCCCTATTCATTTTTTAATATCACAACAGGATAAGCTTGATTAAAAGGTATTTCTAACAGTATTCTGGCAAATGTCAACCTCTTTTTGTGAGTAGTTACATTATCTGCCTTTAACGGATATCCAACTAAGCTTGCAATCGTAGTCAGAGAATCTTTCCCCCAATAGTTGACATCTAGACCAGGTAACCTGATCAATATGGGTGCTTTGTCCATCTTCTCCTGAGTAAACTTAATTTTCGGTTTCTATGGCTTCATAACTATCAGTTTCTTATCAAACATTTGAACTCCTTCCTCCACTGTCTTCTCCCTATTCTCAATGTTGTGGAATCTTACTAAGAACACTCCTCTGTTCACCTGAGCTACTTTATCGGTTTTCGTGTCTTCCATTTTATTTTAAAATGCCCATCCATCACTAATTAAGGAGGATTAGACCCTAGTACTTGCCAGATCATAGGTGTATTCCAATACTCAGTATCTTTCTGAACATCCTCCATGGTTTTCTTAACATTGGTGCTAGTCCTTCCTAAATTGTTAGGTCAAACACCTCCATAGTGAGAGGTGTACCCACTACCATACTCCAGGAGCTATTTGATTTTGAATTAAATTCTAGGATTTTTTTATTACCTGCAATTGTATTCCTCTGTATCTTTCTCCACTAAATATTCCACGACGATTTTCCTGAGTGTTGTCCCATTACCATACTATCTCGATTGTTGGTCGGCATTGGTGTGACTTGTAATTCCTCCATTAATGGTAGAATATGCTATACATTGACATTTTTCATCTTTTTGGCATCCCCTGATCGAGGAATCCCTCTCCTATCCATTGTGAGATATGGTGCACTCTCTTGTAGTCTTTGCCCTTTCACTATGTCTTCGATTTTCTTCCCATGTTCAGCTTTCGCCTAAGAGGAAATTTCATCCTAAAGAGAAAAACCTGACAAACTTGAGATTTCAAAGAGGACTTCAAGAGTGACTTTAATGGGTTATATCTGTAACTTGGATGGACATTTATACAATCAATTCATCGAAATTAGTTGTGTAGGGGCGACTTTCCTATAGTAGTAATTGCGAATGAGCAATAGAGGGCGGCAACTTAAGATGTAGCGAGACAAACCGCAATTTCAGGAATAGATTGACTTTCTTTCATTTTTGTTATGGAAAGTAAAAATCGTTTTGTTTAGTACGAGATCGCTTCATACCTCGCGGTGCTTACACCTCTCACCTATCGAAGTTCTGTTCAAAAATTTCGTCCTAGAACTTGTATAAAGAAGGATATTCGACAGTTCTTTCATACCAACTTAGCTGCATGGCGCTGCTATTGGCATAACAACGGGTATACCATACCAGAAAAAGCTCCATGAGCCCGGGAACAACATACTCGTCGCCTCATTTTCGTTATTGCATTCACGTTTGATAAAGAAATAATGTAAAAGATAGCATGAGTTGGAAATTTTTCATTTCAAAATCTTAAAATTCACTAAAAAATAATGTAAATATTTAAGAAAGAAAACAATTGACGATCGGTCCTGGTTTTATTTCCTAATTGCAGAACATAAGTTGCAATTAATACAAATTGAAGATTATAACTCATAATGAAGACAAAATATCAAATTTCATTTACGCTTCGAAACTATTTTGCAAATTGAAAGTTACTTATGTTTCTCTATTTTGATCTTCTAATTGGTCTTCATCAAAGAATCCCATAATTTCTCCATTGAAAAGCAGTCATCAATAGTAAAAACCAAGCCTGACTCATCATCAGATACGTTTGGTGCAGTCATGTTATCTTCAGAATATTCAACTAATTGGGAAATTGGAGCAAAATTACTATTTGGTTCTAATGTTGAATCTCTTCCATGTTCGGTGAGAAAAAGGGGGCAAGTGTACATAGGCCATGTCCTCAAGGTTTTATTACCTACAAACCAAAACTGAGTAATAAATTGTACTGATCGTCGCTCAATTTGTTCAGTGTCTCTTCCACCGATGGATCATTAGCCTTGGCACGTTCGAATGCTTGTTGTTCTTGCAACTGAAAGTGATCATCCTCGGAAAGCCTTTTGATGATTGTTTACCCTAGAAATTGGATAACAATTAAATTTATAATAGGGTTAAGGATTTGTAAATTTCTTTGTTATCGAATGAAGGCAAATCGTGAGTATTTGGAATTGAATGGAGCAATAGAACAATCAAACCGTGGCTAGATAATAAATCATATAAATAATAAACAAATGAGAATGCTTTTCTTTTATCAGACGAGGATCTATGTTTCAATTCAGAAAAATCTGCCCTGCAAAGGGGGTATGCCTTATGCTTATAAACAGACCTCCTTTGCATGGATTAGTGTAAAGGTTTTCTTACATTCAATTTACATAGGTAAGTGCAAAGGTTATAATAAAGACTATGAACTGATTACAAGGAAAGTCCTACTTATTATGGGATTTAATACATTTAAGATCCTTAAATAACGACATAAAAGGTTGCAGCGAAACTCTAGGCAAAACATCTGTTAGGAGGCGAAACATAAGGGCCAGGATCGATCCTCGATCATGCGGTCTTTCTTGATCGACCGGACTAACCGTTATTCTCTGACAACTCCGTTTGACTTCGTGATTCCGACCCGAGAAGTCTGCCAGTACGATCTTAATAGCATCCGACCCAGCTTGATTATTTGATCCGACCTTGCTTAATTGTGTTCGACCCAATACAGATAGTCCCCTCGTTTATTGGAGGGTAAGGACAATAAACGATATGAAATTTTCTCTGCTTTAGGTATACGTGCTGCCTCATTAAAAACCTTGCCGGAAAATCCAGATTGGGACAAAACCGGACGAAGGAAAAAAGAGTGCAGCGCGCGCTTTCAGCCTAAGGATTGGGTGTTTGTCTGACGCCGGGTTGTCCTGCATGTGTTANATCGGGATTGATCAGTTCGATCTCGTATCCCTTTTCAATTTGATCAGGCCTTAGCCGTATGTCGATTTATTTGCACAAGAGTTTCTTTGTTGAACTCGGCCTTGGCCGTAGATCGGGGTTGATTAGTTCGATCTCATATCCCTTTTTCAATTTGATCGGGCCTTAGCCGTATGTCGATTTATTTGCACAAGAGTTTCTTTGTTGAACTCGGCCTTGGCCGTAGATCGGGATTGATCAGTTCGATCTCGTATCCCTTTTCAATTTTATCAGGCCTTAGCCGTATGTCGATTTATTTGCACAAGAATTTCTTGCTGAACTCGGCCTTGGCCGTAGATCGATCTCGTTTTTCCTATCTTTAGTATGTTTCTTCCTTCAATACTGATAAGAGAGGAACCCTTGGGTTTGTTAGCGCAACATAGATATGAATGTCAAATAACCTTGTTCATATTAGATTAGTAGTACACTTTCTTTGATCGGGGGTGAGTTTGATCGTTCTATCCGGGTACGGCTCCTTTGACCGTTTGACCCTTAGATTGGTTCCTAATGATCCTTTACTCTACTCCCCTATAAATTGATATGAACAAGATTAATGTGACTAAAGTTCTATATAGTAGCGCGGTATACATGCTGCCTCATTAAAAACCTTGCCGGAAAACCCAGATTGGGACAAAACCGGACGAAGGAAAAAAGAGTGCAGCGCGCGCTTTCAGCCTAAGGATTGGGTGTTTGTCTGACGCCGGGTTGTCCTGCATGTGTTAGTATTGACAAATGAAGTAAAAAGAAAATAGTAAAGGTGGGGTAAAATACCTTAACAGTAGTACCTCTTCAAATGGTTTATGTTCCAGTTGTTCGGTAGCTGTTCACCGTTCAGAGTCCCCAGCTTGTAAGAGCCCTTTCCGGTGATTTTCAATATAGTGTAAGGGCCTTCCCAGTTTGGTCCCAATTTACCCTCGTTAGGGTCTCGAGTACTGGGTGTGGTTCTTCTCAGCACTAAGTCCCCTGTATTGAAATGACGGATTCGAGTTCTTCGGTTATAATACCTTTCGATTTTTTGCTTTTGAGCTGCCATCCGAACTAAGGCAACTTCTCTTCTTTCATCCAAGAGTTCTAGGCAGGTATTCATAGCCTCTTGGTTAGATTCTTCGGTTGCATACCGGAATCTGAGGCTTGGTTCGCCGACTTCGACCGTAATCAGGGCCTCCGCTCCATACACTAAAGAGAAAGGTGTGGCTCCGGTACTATTTATCTCTGATGTTCGATATGCCCATAAAATCTCGGGAAGCATCTCTCTCCATTTTCATTTGGCATCGACCAATCTTTTCTTCAAGTTTTGAAGTATGGTTTTGTTAGTTGATTCCGCTTGGCCGTTGCCGCAGGGGTGATAGGGAGTAGATAAGATTCTCTTGATTTTATTATCTTCAAAAAATTTAGTTACTTTGCTACCGACGAACTGCTTTCCGTTATCACACACGATCTCGGAGGGCATTCCAAATCGGCAGATGACATGATCCCAAATAAAGTCGATCACTTCTTTTTCCCTGACTTTTTCATACGCCTGCGCTTTCACCCATTTAGAGAAATAGTCAGTCACAAAAAGTATAAATTGAGCCTTACCTGGAGCTCGCGGGAGACTTACCTGGAGCTCGCGGGAGCCTTACCTGAATGGTTGCCACAGGCTCCTTCGTGTATCTCTCTCAGAATATATTCGATGTCCCCTGGTCCGAGACATATGGCCAAGGGTCCCCCAATAGTTTTTCTGTAAAGGGTCCCGTCGTCGGCCAAACAAAACCGTGCTGCCTTTGTGCGCAAAGCTCTCGATTTTTTGGGGTCGAGCGGGGTTTTTCCCGATCTGAGGTATTCTATGTATTTATTCCTCCAATCCCATGTTAGGCTTGTCGAGTTAACCTCGGCATGGCCCTCTTCCACTACCGATCTCATCAACTGCACGACCTTATCGGAGTCGCCTTCATCATCGAATGCCGATCCCAAGTTCGCAAGAGCGTCGGCTTCACTGTTTTGATCTCTCGGAATATGCTGCAAGTTCCATTCTTTAAACCTGTGTAGAGTAGTTTGAAGTTTGTCTACGTACCTTTGCATTCGACTTTCCCTGACTTCGAAAGTTCTGTTTATTTGATTGACTACGAGGAGAGAATCGCATCTGGCTTCTATTATCTCTGCTCCAAGGTTCTTGGCCAGTTCGAGCCCTGCAATCATAGCCTCATACTCGGCTTCATTGTTAGTTAATTTTATGGTTTTGATAGATTGTCTGATTGTGTCTCCGGTTGGAGGTTTTAAAACTATTCCTAGACCGGAGCCCTTTGAATTCGAGGCTCCATTCGTAAAAAGGGTCCATACTCCCGAGGGAGTTCCCGATTTAATCAAGAGTTCCCTCTCGACATGGGGGATGAGTGATGGTGTGAAGTCGGCGATGAAATCGGCTAGAACTTGTGATTTTATTGAAGTTCGAGGTCGATATTGGATGTCGTATTCGCTGACTTCGATGGCCCATTTGGCCAACCGACCTGACAGTTCAGGTTTGTGCATGACATTCCTAAGCGGGTAGGTTGTCACCACGCAAATAGGATGGCTTTGAAAGTACGGTTTTAACTTCTTAGAAGCACTTAACAAAGCTAGGGACAACTTCTCTAAATGTGGGTATCTGGTTTCGGCCTCTCCTAATGTTCTACTAACATAATACACTGGGAACTGAGTACCCTGTTCTTCACGAACTAGGACCCCGCTTACCGCTATCTCGGACACAGCTAGATAAAGGTACAATAACTCGCCCGTTTTGGGAGTATGTAATAAGGGTGGGTTGGAAAGATACCTCTTGAGTTCTTCCAAAGCTTGCTGGCATTCTGGTCCCCACGAAAATTCATTCTTTTTCTTTAGTAGGTTGAAGAACCGGTGGCTCCTGTCCGATGATCGGGATATGAATCGGCTTAACGCAGCAATCCGGCCTGTGAGTTTCTGCACGGCTTTAACGCTGTAGATAACCTTTATATCTTCGATGGCTTTAATTTTGTCCGGATTGATCTCTATCCCTCTGTCGAGACTATGAATCCGAGAAATTTTCCGGAACCCACTCCGGACGCGCACTTTTCTGGGTTTAACTTCATGTTGTACTTCCTTAAAACGTCGAATGTTTC